>NW_019104778.1:85683-113545 GCF_001995035.1 Momordica charantia
GGGCCAATAGATTGTAAGACATCGAGGCCTCGGGTATAAATGGTCGAGGGTCGATGCACTAGTGTTGGGGCTCTGGGTAAAAATGGTCATGGGCCGACACTACCAAAAGAATGGTTTCGAAGAGCTCGAATAACTGAGGTGAACATAGTTGTATGTGAGGTGTAAGGGAGCCAGGTGGACGGCAATGGTTTTTATATGATTGTGGTTAGCATCGGGTCTTGTAGAGCATGTTTATGGATGAATGTATAATGTATTAGTAGAGCATGTCWATGGTTGTTCGCATACTGTACTGATAGARCATGACGATGTATGTTTCCTTTATGGTTATGAGCATGATGTTTGTGTGTGCTTGATGAGGGCTACTTACGGAGTATATTTTATATACTCACCCCCCMTCTACAATGATTGTTTCAGGTGAAGGACTCRTGGGTGACMATGGTGATGGGACGGAGGAGACCTGACGAGCAAGGACCATAGGCTGCTTAGTTTTCCTGTTTAGTTTAATTCATTGGTTAGGGCCTTGTGTTGTGGCCAATAAACGGCTTATTTGCATTTGAATAATTGAGAGATTTTTCCTTGTTATTAGTCTTGCTTCGGGTTAGGTGCCTATTTGAGTTTTATTCCTCTTGCTTAGATTCATATAGATTGAATAATAAACTTGCCTCGTGAGGAGGTTCACGAATGTTGTTGAATGTTATTCCATGAGATTGGTTTATCGTTAATTTGATGAGGATTGGAACTTGATTTTTTTTATAAGTTATGTGCATAGAAAGTTGGCAGGATGTAGCCGGGGTTAAATTTGATAGTTGGGTAGTTAATGTGACTTAGAGGTGTGTAGAAAATTCTGGGTCGTTACACTCATCGAGCTTTAACATTCATCGGACCACAAAGGTCTGAATGTATAAGTTCTAAGGGCTCTTTGGCTTTATAACCTTTTCCAGTAAAAGGTCTTTTAGTCATCTTGCCTTCAAGACAAGACTCACATGGTGGTAAAGAATCGTCTTCTAACTCACTTAGAATGTCATTCTTAACGAACCTCCCAATCCTATTGAGATTAATGTGACCTAATCTTAAGTGCCAAAGATAGCTATTTTCTTTATGAGAAACTTTTTGCCTTTTATTTTGAGTTTTAGCATTTTTAAACAACTCGGTATTTAAAATTGCTTTAGTTATGGTCGGTCTTAGCACATAGAAGTTGTTTTCAAGCAAAGCATAACAAATATTGACACCATCTCTTGAAATAAACGCTTCATTTAAATTAAAAGAAATGAAATATAAATGTTCTAACAAACAAGAAACTGAAATTAAGTTCTTTTTTAGTTTTAGGAACTATGTACACATTATCTAATAATATATACATATTCTTGTTGGTAAACAACTTGAGCTCCTCTACCGTCGCAGCTGAGACAACCTCTCCCATTCCGACCTTGAGAGTCATCTCTCCGGTGTCATGCTGCCTCCAAGAACTAATTCCCTGAAATAAAGAACAAACGTGATTAGTGGCTCCTGAATCCAGTATCTAGGTAGAGTCATCGTTCTCCACTAAACATATTTCTAAAACAAGTAAATCATATTTACCTTCGTTGGCTTTCTTCTTTTCGGCCAAGTATTTTGGGTAGTTGCGCTTCCAATGCCGGTCCATATTGTAGTGGAAACACTTTCCTTTCTCTGCAACCTTAGCCTTGCCTTTCTTGGCAGTGGCAGCAGTGGGGTCAGGTCTAAGCCCCTTACCAGTGGCCTTCTTCTTCTTGAAAGTCTTACTTCAAGAAGAGAATGGCATAGACTTGGCTCCAAAGGTTGAACCTCGGTGGAACATTTTCGAGGTGGCAATGTTTGCCTCCCCTTCCTGCCGTTACTTTTCATATGAGCCTGGTAAGTCTGTAGCTCATTTAAGAGTGTGGTAAGAGTGTACTCCAGATTATTCATAATCGCACTGCTACGGAATGGCAAGAAACTCTTCATAAAAGATTCGATAATGAAGTTGACTTGACTCTACTTGTCGATGACAGGCCCGTTCAACTTTGCCACGTTAAAGTGGACCATCAAGTTGAAAACATGTTCTCGCACTGAGGAGCCCTCCTTCATGCGGGAGTTGTAAATGAACTTAAGGGCTTCATGTCGAGCCTGTGAGGACGGTTGTCCAAACATGCTCTGCAGCGAGTTCATGATCTCCTTAGCGGTGGTCGTGTCCTCGTGCTTCTTATCAAGCACATCAGATATGCTCGCCAAGATGTAGACCTTGGCCTTGTCATTGGCCTTGATCCATCTGTCATAGACATTGTGCACCGCCATAGGCGCAGGAGCTTGAGGACAATCCTCTTGAAAGACGAACCCAAGATCATCTATCACGAGAATAGTATTTAGATTCGATTTCCATTGTTTGTAATTCTCACCGTTAAGTTTTTGCGCGGCTAGGAGTGCAATAATAGAAGTAGACATGCTGAAAGTAAAAACAAACCTATATTAGTTTCATGCATTAGTCTTTAAATCCAATCATATTTTAGCAAAAGTAATTAAGCACCCTAACAAAATTGTTTTGCAACGACGCTTCAGTGATTTAGAGCAACATCCACCATAGGGCAAACAGGTACTCACTCACTGAATTGAGACGTTTTCAACTAAATTTTACACGAAAATAACTCTTATTCTTATAATCTTTAGTCATCGTTCATTTGGTCAGGGAATTGCTAACTAGCTTATCAACTCCCCGTAAGTGTGACCCACCATTTTCAAACTTCAGAGGTCCGCCCCAATAATCCCGCCATAGGGAAGGAAAATATTGGAGTAAAACCTTAGAGACCCTTATCCATTTCTAGAGTTTGCCTTGGTTTTGATTCCATAAAATGAACCCTCCGTAGGGATGGTCGCTCCAGGACGACACGCAGGTCATGTATGAAACCTCATGGTGCAAACCAATGGTGGAGACCACAGGATATGTTGTCACACGTACTTCTTCCCTTTACTACTATCTCCATTCACCTCGATATTGAACCATGCAAACACCTTTCGTAGGGAGGCCGTGCCCAGGGCGACGTGAGGCCGAGCATGGAACTCACAGTGTGAATATAAAGGAGGATGTGAGAAAGAGAGAAAATTATGTTATATATACTTTGTATATCAAACATATACGTAGTATATTACATATTCTCTTTTGCTCCCACTTAGTATTCTAAGACTAGGGTATATCACTTAGATAAAATCCTGCTAAGTGAAATTAACTACGTGAATTTTTAGTCGGCCCAATATAACTATTATATTGGTAGTGGAACATTAATATTTTAGTTTATTAAACGATTTAATAAACTAAGGACATTATTGCATGCATAAAATATTGACTAATTCAACCCCTAGGTCGGTTCCCAGGTAGAGGTGTTCCCCTGCAGTCAGCTTAAATACCTCAACCTAGACAGAACCTTCCTTAGACAAGGTTCCCTTATAGGCAATATTTTATATTTAGTTTTTTATCATTTCATTTTAAACCTAGTTAAAACAAAATAAAAGACTACCCCCTAATCATATTAGAAGATATAACCTAAGGTCTAATTAATTTTAAACTCCTTTAAAATTAATTAACTTCGATCCTATGTTTGCATGCAATTCTTTATTATGGATTTTAATTTCTATCTACCAAATTTTATAACTCTTATAAAATTTAAGAAATTCAAACTATAATCATGCACTGTAAGCATACATTAATATAACAATTATATTAACTAAAGTAATGTCATGCTCAATGCAACTTTATTTTCATTTAATTAATACAACACTTATATTAATCATGAAAATAAAACATGCATTCATACATTAATATTTATAACTATATGATGCATGATGCATGATGCATGATCATACATACATACTATATATCAAACATACATGTTATGCATGTAACCTATGGTGGGATTTTAAAACTATATGGCATACCATATGCAATATGCTTTTCATTAAAATACACATTATTAATGCATAAGAAAGCAAAATAATACAAAAAATTAAGAAAACCACCAGAACCGCGAACCGGAGCCACGGAAACACGTCGAAAAATACCCAAGACAGCGCCTCAGGGCCTAAGGGCAGCGCCGTGGCACTGCTGCATAGCGCCATGGCACTATTGCATAGCGTCATGGCACTATCTGCGCGGCCTGTTTCATTTTCTGTGCTGTTTTCTACAACTTTTCGCCCAATCCGACACCACTAACAACTTTCGAGCGACCCGGACTTACTGACTCGATACAGAAACTCAATGCCCAAAACACTGGGCTCTTACATGATCAAATCAAGACTTAAATTGCAATCTACATGACAAAAACCGGAAATTTTTCAACCCGCAAACCCATATTTCGAAAATATGAAAACACCCACCAATAACACCAATTTCGCTCCCAAAAAATCATAACATCAACTTGACTCTGATACCAATAGATGGGATGTGAATCCCGGAGCAGAAGCGGATCATCGATCATGAATTTTTGAGAAACAAAATCAAATATGCAAGAATAAGAAGTACGGGAAAACTTACATTTCAAGAACAGTTCTTCAACGATTTCCCGACGAACACCACCAAAGAGTTTCCATGCTATCCTCTGGGAACGAAGACCTTGCTTGTGGGAGCACCGATTTGGAACGTAAAGGGAGAATTTGAGAGAGATTTTGCTTGAGAGAGAGCTATCTTGCTCTTGCAGGGGAAGATAGCTCTCTCTTATGTACAGTTTAAACAAAAGTGACGTGGGGTAACTCCCCACGTCACAACAACTTCCCACTCCCCTGCAATTTTGCAGGGGAGTTTTTAATTAAACTTAATAATTAATATAATTAATAATCTAATTAATAATTAATTAATTAAATTAATGATTAATAAAATAAATTTAATTATTTAAAATTTAATTAAATATCACATATTTAATTAAACCGATATATTTGAATCTTATTCAAATGCATCTCTCTCGTATAACCCATCTTATGCACATTGTTTTTAAGCTATAGTTTTAATATGAATCTTCTTCATATTAATTTTTATTTGAATCTCATTTAAATAATATCTCTCATAATATATAGTTTTAATTTAGAATTAACTATATATTATATTGTATTAATATACATATATTCTCTTGAGCAATTTGAACGTTCAAATTCTTCCAAAAAACTTGATCATTGTTTTACTCGTTATGAGCTACCAAGAGGACCTAATGGCCTACAGATCAGAAGCTCCAATGATATGAGATTAATCGGTCAAACTCATTGACAAAATTTGACCGAGTTAATCAACATTCATTAACTACGGGTCACTCCACTAAAGACCCGCAGCTGCACTCTTCTCACTGCAGAATATTTTCATGTCCATGGATATACAACCATTAATGGCAAGTCAATCCTTCACGAGTGCTCGTAACTCAAGTTGGGTCACACTACCGTTTTACCCTTAAGTTACATCTTGCTCCTTAAATACCACTGCTCCTCTAATGAACAACCCGATTATGGTCCGACCAATAATCGAAAGTCCCTCTTGGGCGAATGAGAGGGTGGGGCTCCTTGTTCAAGTCCCGGAGTCAGCATTTAAGAGAACACTCATCTACTCCCCTAAGGTCAGGGAGGAGTGAATTTCATCGTGTGAAGTTATGTTCCCAACTCCCCACTCGGTCTCATCCCCAAAATGGTAGGAATGTTGAGTTGACGACTCGGGCCACTCTCACCCATAAAGATCAAAAGACGAGTCCTCACGAATAGGAATCCATAACTCACTCAGGATTGAGAATGAGTTCTCTCGTCATCCTAAGAAATAGCAATCTAATAGTTAACGGTGTTACATCTAAAGATTGGTTATTTTGCGGTTCGGTCTTATACAAACTCATTGTATAGGATACCCCCACTCGCATATCTCCACATGAACGACCTGGATCGAGTCGTCTGTAACATTTACAAAGTGGGTCGTATCCATAGTGTTGCCAGAATAAGATACCTAGCCTTATCCATATACTATAGACCCTTTAGATTATTCCCAGAACATTATCCACTTATATATCAGGGGTATATCGAATATACCCTTAGTATATCAGGGGTATATGAAATATATACCCTATAGATATACTGTCCCGGTTACAAGATAATAACCTTGGATGTTTAGTTTATTGGATTTCGGACAATGCAATGCTATGAATTCAACAACAAATTGATCAAATAAAACTTTATTGAATATACATTTTTTTTACATAAATACAAACTACGATTTTAGGGAACACACCCAACAGCTGGTGTGGATACCCTTTTGGAGATGCTCACTTAATTGCTTGTGGCAAATTCAACTCTTGAACAAGCAAGCACAAGCCTACAAGCAACTATGCAAAAATACCTCATTTTTTTAGTAGGGGTCAATGATATGGATGATACCAAAGACAAGAAAAAAATGGTAGGAAGGAAACCACTTTTGAGGATCTTCGCTGCAGTTGTATCCAGCGAAATGTCCACCATATGGTTATTTGTGGCACGGCTCTAGAATCTTCTTCTGTTCAGGCTCAGCAACACACCTGCGAAGAATGTTGCCAGGTCCCTATTTAAATAAGAAAGGTTCATCCCATCAATAAAACCTAGCACCATGAAAGAACTTCTTAATCTGGTGCTTACTTAGCTCATTAGGAGTTACGTTGCTAACCAGATAGTTCGCATAATCTGCATACGAAGGGACTTCAAAAATAGCTAATAGATGCTCATCAGCACAATGATCTTTCATTTCACAGTTATCATGTTGCAAAGAAGACTCTAGCCTAAACAAGTGATCTGCTACTTGGTTTTCTGTTCCTTTTCTATCTCTTATTTCTTTCAAAGTCTTATTCGCATAGTAAATAGGATGAACGATTTTACCTTTTCCTTGACCTAACATCGCACCCACTGCAAAATCATTTGCGTCACACATTAGTTCAAATGGTAAGTTCCAATCAGGTTCAATTATGGTGGGTGCTGAACTAAGTGCATCTTTAAGTGTCTCAAAAGCTTTCAAACAGTTTTCATCAAAATCAGAGGGTCGATCCACTTCTAACACTAACACAAAGGTTCAGAAAATTGTGCAAAGTTTTTAATAAATGGTGGTAGAAACCCGTGTGTCCTAAAAATCTTCTAACACCTTTTACAATAGTAAGTGGAGGAAGTTTGACAATCAAATCTATCTTAGCCCTATCGACCTCAATTCCTTTTCCTGAAATTTTATGACCTAAGAATATTCCTTCACGTACCATAAAATGACACTTCTCCCAATTAAGCACAAGGTTAGTCTCTTCACATCTTTTTAAAATATTTTCCAAATTTTCTAAACAAACTTCAAAAGACTCACCAAACAAAGAAAAATTATCCATAAATATTTCTACCGTTCTCTATACCATGATAGAAAAAATAGCAGTCATGCATCTTTGGAAGCTGGCGGGAGCGTTACAAAGACCGAACGACATCCTCCAAAATGCAAATGTCTCGTAGGGACACGTGAAAGTGGTCTTTTCTTGGTCCTCCGAAGCGATTGTAATCTGGTTGTAACCAGAATACCAGTCTAGTAAGCAATGACACTCCTTCCTTGCAAGACGATCAAGCATTTGGTCAATAAAAGGAAGTGGAAACTGGTCTTTTCTAGTTACCTTATTTAGGCGACGGTAGTCTATGCACACTCTCCAACCAGTCACCGTTCTCATCGAGATCAACTCGTTGTCTTCATTGGTAATCACCATTATACCACCTTTCTTGAGAACGTATTGAACCGGACTAACCCAACTACTATCTGAAATGGGTTATATCACCCAGCATCTAGCCATTTAATTATCTCTTTTTTTACCACCTCCTTCATTTTGGGGTTGAGCCTCCTTTTGCTCTCGATAGAATTGGTTGCTCCTTCCAAGATGATTTTGTGCATGCAAAAAGCGGGGCCAATCCCTCTTATGTCTGCTATGATCCATCCAATAGTCTTCTTGTACTTAGATAATACCTGCAAAAACAAAGATTTATGTTCATTACTCAAATACGAAGAAATAATAATCGGTAAAGTATCGTTTAAACCCAAATACGCATATTTTAAATGAGAGGATAGGAGTTTCTTCTCCAATACTGGAAGTTCAATGATGGAATGCTGCAAGGCATTCAAATCAGCTGTTGTGGCTGCAAAAACTCGAACTTCTCATTTTTTGTCAAAATTGTGCCTATCGCAATTTCGCCTTTTTTGTCTGCGGCCTCCAAATCTGCTTCCAAGTCTTCCACAATCATTTCTTGGATTTCCTCCATGGTTGCCCCTATTACAGAGCACTCCTCGACTTCATTCGGGAGACGCATCGCATCAAGGACGTTGAATGTGACTTACTCATCATTGACCTCCATAGTGATCTATCCTTTCCTAACATTGAATACAGTGTCACAAGTTGCTAAAAACGGCCTCCCAATAATGATCGGCACCTCAAGGTCTGCTTCACAGTAAAAAATTATGAAATCGGCGGGAAAAATAAATTATCGACTTTAACAAGAACATCTTTTATTTTTCCTTCTAGTTTCTTTATGGATCTATCAGCTAGTTGCAAGCTTCTCCTATATTTAAGTCTTTAGACTGAAAGAGGCATAAGACTAATGCTTGCTCATAAATCACACAATGTTCTTCCTATATTCTTACCACCTATCGAGCAAGGGATAGTAAAACTACCTAGGTCCTTACACTTGACAGACAATGGATTCCCTAAAACATCAATATTACACTTTGTTAAGGCCACTGTCTCATGCTCACCTAATTTCTTATGCCTAGAAATGATATCTTTTAAAAACTTGGTGTAATTAGGCATATACTCTAAAGCATCTATGAGAGGGATATTAATATGTAACTGTTTCAATATTTCAAAGAACTTCTTAAAATTACTATCCTGATTCTTTTTATCTAACCTTTGGGGGAAAGGTTGAGGAATCTTAACATTACCTACCTGCGGAGTAGTGCCAGGCATTACTTGCTTACCTTTGTCGACCTTCTTACCTTTCTCTTCTGAACTTACGGGTTCAGCTTTCTCTTCTGAATGTGGAGTAGAGACGGATGCAGGAACAGGTGTAGCCACATCGATTCCTTCATCTTGAAGTGAGGGCTTGTCATAACTTAGTCTGCTTCTCGTGATGACTGCCTTACACTGCTTTTTACCATCTCGATCTCGCTTAGGAGTTTCTGTGTGTCCTGACAATGTACCTTGGGGTCTAGACTTTAGTTTATTCACTATCTGGCCCACTTTCATCTCCAAGTTTCTCATTGCATCATTACTTGTCATGTATTCTTTCATCATAGCCTCCAACCCCCCATTGTTACCACTTTGTTGAGTATTGTTTTGCACTCTTTATTGATTGTATTGTTCTGTCGACAATGCAGATTGAGTGGGAAAACCAAGAGGAGTGTAGTTCTGCTTGAATTGTTGAGCACGTGCTTGCGCACTACTACTGGCTCCTCCTTGGTTACCCCAATACAAGTTTAGATGGTGCCTCCATCCAGGGTTGTAGGTTTGTAAATATGGATTGAAATTCTGTTGGGCACTTTGACCTACATAGTAAACCGACGCTGGATTAGCTGGACAGTTTTCATATAAGTGGTTATCACCACAGTAAACACAAATTATATTAGAAATTTGTAAAACAAGAGAGGGTTCAAGATTCGCTATTGAAGTAGTGGTTTCGGTGTCCTTCTCCATTGTCAGTTGTTTCAACATCTGATTCATAGCGGCCGTTTGGGCTTGCATTGAAGCTACTGTGTCAAACTAAAAAATTCCTGCCGATGTTTGTTTCTTTGACAATGACCTTCCTACTACTCCTTGGTCATTAATGTCTGTCATTTTGTTCAAAATATCAATGATCTCATTAACCGACTTCTCTAACAATGAGCCATTAGCTGTGGTGTTCAACATCATCTTTGATGGACGATCTAATCCCCTATAAAATTGTTCAATTTGCACAGATACGGGCAATCCATGACTCGAGCATCTTCTAAGTAACTCTTTAAAATGCTCCCAAGCTTCTTGAACTGCTTCATACTCCTTTTGTCGAAAAGACATAATGTATTCTCGAAGGGCTGCATTCCTGGTCAAAATATGGTACTTTGCCAAAAACATTTCCGTCAGTTCTGCCTAAGTGGTGATAGAATCTAGTTCTAACACGTTCAACCAAATCCATGCACTATCCCTGAGAGAAGAAGGAAAAAATTTTACTCTTAGTGCATCTTCAGAGACACCAGGAAGTTGAAATACATTAGTTATTTCAATGGAAGATTTGAGATGGGAATAGGGATCTTCGTTAGTCAATTCTCCAAACTAGCCCATCGTGTGCAACATATGGAACATGACTGGCTTAAGCTCGAACTGTGCAGCTTGGGGTAAAGGATTATTTATCTTTGAATTTAGTTATTGAACACATGAGTGCAATAGTTCCGCATGGCAACATCTCGGTTATCAGCTACAATGATTAGATTAGGCACTTCTCCTGGTCAGTTTGTTGCTACTTCACCTGCCATATCTCCGTTTACAGGTGGATCTTGTGGAGGTGGAGGATCTCGTGGAAGAGGTGGATTTTGATTCATCTCGATGGTCTCTTCTTCAACTTCTACAACGTCTTCGACTTCTTTCTCTTTTTTATTTTATCTTTCTTTTCTTAACCTCTAATCACATTTTCTCCTTTTAAGGGTTCTTTCAACTTCTAGATCAAAGTTCAACCAACCAGACCCTGTGCACATACACAACTCCTTTAAAGGTTATATATAACAATTAAATCTCAAGACAGAGGTATGCAACAATCACAATATGGAACAATTCACTTGAAAAGAAAAAAATGATTTTGAAAATAAGTCCCTGGCAACGGCACCAAAAACTTGTTGGGACTTTCTCTACCTTCAAAAGATAATAGTGAAGGGATTGAATCCCAAGCAGAAGCAGTTGATCGCTTGTAATTCAACTCGGCTTAAAAACGATAGGATATCGATTTTAAAAACAGAACAATTCTATTTAAAAATGAGGTTAAGTCCCTTGAGAGGAAGAAAACGACTTACATTTGAAGACCGTTGACAACCATTCTTCCTCGAGCAAGGAGTTTGTTTTGGCAGGAATGAACATTCCCCAATACGTGATTGAACACCACCACGTAGTTACCTCACTATGACTCTAAGATTAAGAACCCGAATGGTGGGATCTTTACTCTTAGAGAAGGGGACACTGGGAAATGAATTTGTGAGGGAGAGGTTTGTTCATCAGGGGAAAAATATGAATCAACCCCAAAAACACAGACTCTTTGTGTTTTTAACCAAGGAGGGAGAAAAGAGAGTGGGAGTCTTCACCTCCCCATTTCTCAACAAAAATGGTGGGAAGTGGTGGGACCATAATTAACAAATATATATATATATATATATATATAATTAATTAATTAATTTAATTCAATTTAATAAAGTAATTAAATAATTAATTAAATTAAAACCTATTTTAATTTAATTAATAATTAATTAAATCTTAATTAATTAATTAATTAATTAAACATAATTTAATTAAATCACATTTAATTAAATTAATTATTTTAATCATATTCAAATATACATATCCTTATAACCTATAGTATTAAATATGAATCTAATTCACATTAAATTTTAACCTATAGTATTTAATATGAATCCAATTCATGTTATTCTCTCATAATATATAGTTTTATAATGTATCATCATACATTATATTAAATTGTGTCATACACAATTAACTCAAATTACCTTTAATTTAATTTAAACAATTCAAATTCCTTCCAAGATTTAATGTACTTAATTGCCCTTTACGAGCTAGCAAAGGGACTTAATGGACCTATAGATTAGAAGCTCCAATATTACGAGATTAATTGGTTAAACTCATTAACCACCTTACTCAACATACGTTAACTACGGGTTACTCTACTAAAAACCCGCAGTTGAACTCTTCTCAGTATAGAATACTTATGTTCCATGGATATCGACTATTAACGGCAAGTCAATCCTTCACGAGTGTTCGTAACCACTATGGGTAAAATTACCATTTTACCCCTGTGTTACATCTTGTATCTTAAGTAGCGCTGATCCTTTAATGAACAACTTGGTTATGATCCAACCAATAACCGAAAGTCCCTCTCGGGCCAGTGAGAGGGTGGAGCTCCTTATTCAAGTCCCACAGTCAGCACTAAAGGGAACACTCATCTACTCCCTTAAAGTCGGGAGGATTGAATTACATCTTGTGTGGTTATGTTCCCAGCTCCCCACTCGGTCTCATTCCCAAAATGGTAGGAATGTTGAGTCGGCGACTCGGGCCACTCTCACCGATACAGGTCAAAGAACGTGCCGTCATGGACAGGAGTCCATAACTCACTCAGGATTGAGAATGAGTTGCCTGGTCATCCTATGAAATAGCAATCTGTTAGTCAATGGTGTCACATCTAAAGATTGAATATTTCATGGTCCGGTCTTATACAAACTCATTGTATAGGATACCCCCACTTGCATGTCTCTACACGAACGACTTGGATTGGGCCGTCCTGTTACATTTACAAAGTGGGCCGTATCCATAGTGTTGTCAGGTTAAGGTACCCAACCTTATCCATATACCTAGACGCTTCAGGTTATTCCCAGTACATTATCCACTTATATATCGAGGGTATATCAAATATATACCCAGTATATATACTGTCCCGGTTACATGACAATAACTTTGGATGTTTAGTTTATTGAATTAGATAATTGCAATGTCACGAATTCAACAACAAATTGATTGTATATAACTTTATTGAATATAAATTTGTTTTTACATAAATACAAACTACGAGTTTAAAGCAACACACCCAACAAAGAGACACGTGCAAATGTACACGGTCACAAGTAATACTTGGGAGTAATCCAAGGTCGAATCCTCGGGGACTTGGCTTTTCAAAACAGATTTAAAGAAGCGAGTGGTTCAGAATGAAATTGAGGTTTATGGAGAAATAGTGATAAAATGTTATTGTTTGGGGTTTCAATTATCAAGCAATTTAATAAAACACGACCTCTCTGCTTCCTACCTTAATTGATGGAAAATATGGAAAATACATACTTTGGAAAAAATGCATCAGCCACTATTTGGCTAAATCTTGGGAATATGAGTTCTACTCTTTCACAAACCACTTTTGATTGCTGCAAAGGCTAGGGTAACCTACAATCATATTTCAATGTGTGATTACAATCCTAAAAAGTGATTATCAACTCATTTTCATTTATGGGTCAGAGGGCCTATGTCTAAGACCGTGTTTTATGTGTTTATGTCTAAGTCACATCCCATATTGGTTTCCTATTATTTTACTTAATCCAACCTTTTCAGAGTTGGACTTTAGTGCATAAATCAATTTCTCAGTGGCCAAATGGAAAAAATACGTAAACAGAAGTTTTTATAAACCAATCCAAGATTGCCCAAGGCGTAATTTGGTCAAATCTCAAGTATGTTCGAAAATCAAATCATTTGACAAAGGCATACCATAGAGAGGTCGATAAATAACTTAATGCATAATTGAACAAGAGAAAATGCACAATAACATAAAAGAAAGAATTTCCATTGAATTTAAATGAAAAATAACGGCATACAATGTGTTCTAGCTTGACCCTCTTCTCTTCCGAGCGTGAGGGTAGTGTAAACTCGCTTGAGAACTTTAAAAGAACGGAATATATAAAGAACAGAAGTACAAACTTGAACTTAAGGCAACACAATAAGTAAAAGAGTAAAAATACAATAAACGAACAACTAAAACGTAACTCTAAAGCCTATGAACAAACTCTACAGCTAAGAACGGATGAAAGAAAGAAGAAAACAAGATGAGGATGGATACTTTGCTACTGGGGGAGTGGCTTCCTTTTATAGGCTCTCAAGTTGCTTAAACTTCCCACCATTTTAGGTGGAAATGGGTTGAGATTCTCTCAACAAACCTTCCTTGACTTGGACTCATGGTTTTGGCATGATTCAAACATATTGAAGAATGACTCCCTTGCCCTTCATTAAGTGAAACACATGTTTTGACAAAGTTGACTTCCAAAAATGCAACAGGAGAAATTCCGGCAAAACAGTTTTCTGTGATTTTGTTCGAACTTTGACCGCATTTTTCTCATGTTTTTCCGAAAGTATCATATATTGCAAATTATCCATAAATGTTCTATGCCTGTTCTACTTTAAGAATATGTAAACCTTTTTAGCTAATAATGATGGGAAAAGTCAACCCTAACAGTGGTCTAGATTTGGTTGATAATTGGAGGTCGGTCGTCGCGCTTTGGAGAGGTCCTTGACCTCTCCCTTCTATCTTCTCGCTTGCTCTCAGACCTCTTTGAGTTTCTACCTTTCTCCTTCTTGCCCACATATTTCTTAAAATAGCCATGTTAGATAACACTCTCGATCTACTCTTTCAGGTCGTAAAAATCCAAGGTGTACTTGTCGTGGTCTCGATGGAAGCGGTAGTTCTTTGACCTATTACGTTTATCAGGATTCTATTGCAAAGGGCTCAGATCCTTGAGTAGGTCAAGCTTGGAGTGTTTAATGTTTGCCAAGATCTCATCGATTGGGATATTGAGAGGTTCTATTGAGAGGTGAGAACCTTATTGTACCTCTTAGATCGTTCTGATCTCTACTTGTTGCGTCAGACATTGTTAGGTCGGCGATAAGAGTTAGACTTGTTTGTCCTTTTTGTCTTTGTCCTTGTTTTTTTTGACTTAAGTAGCGAGTTGCGCTTATAGAACTTGTGATCCATTCATTGGATAATATCTTCAGTCTCGGTGAACTTCCTTGCTCGGTTGAGGGAGCCCTTGAAAGTGGACTCGGGCAACGACCAGCTCAGCTTCTCATAGGTTATCCCATTGACAAATGTTGTTTGGGCAAAGGTGTCGGTGTAGTTCTCCACCACCTTTATCTACTCGATGAGGAACCTCTTAAAGTAGTTGCATAAAGACTTCTTTGGCTTCTATCTCATGGAAAGTAGGTAAGTGTCTTAATGCTTAGCGTCGTGGTAAACTTCGAACTTAGCAAAGAAATCCTTTCGCAATTGCTTCTAGGTTTAGATGGAGTACCGCATGAGTATCTTTACCATTTCCCAATTGAGCTTTCAGGGTGATTAAGAAAGTTATGCACTTAATTGTAGTCGAGGACTATTTTCTCTAGAGAACGATGTGATGGCTTCTTCTTGGGGTGGTCGTCCCCCTTCTGTTTGTATTTCCTGGGATCAATAGGGATCTCAAGTTCAAGCAGACCAAGGAGAGGTACCCTGACAATCAACATTGTTTGGGTCATGGTGTCCATCTTCACCTACATGAGATCTATTTGAGATTTAAGTTTAGTTTATGTGACCTCCTCCCCTAAAGTAGATTTTATCTTTTGAGCGTCAGTTGGGTTCTTGGCTTCATGGGCTTTGGAGGTCTAGGTGCCTTCTTTTATGGTCTACTGTTGTTTGGCAAATTTGGATCTCTAGATTATGGTTGCTAAAACCTTGGGAGTCGTGAACCATTTATAAAGCAAAGGTGTTATATTTATGTGGGTTCCTATGGACGACATCAAATATTAATGCTAGATTTTCTTGAGCTATCGAGATCGACCACATGGCAACTTGGATGAACTGACGAGGTGCAAACAAGACCAACAAGGAGGAAGAAACACTTAGGCACTCGAGTCAGTTAGGTGCAAGCTTGAGTAGGTCTTCCTCAGTGCAAAATTTCATACCTAAATATGAGTGAAGGAGTGTCTCTTTTATAGAGGGGAGGAGGATAAGTGTTGTGCTTCTACGTTCATGGATAAGAGGTTGCATGCAAGTGCACATTCCTACAAGTAATACAGGAAATTGGTATTCCAAGTTCATATCCTCATAGACTTTAATTCATAAAGAATGATGAAAAGTTTCAAATTGTAGTGGGGTTTGTGAAAGCCATGGTTTTGGATTTTAAAATATCAAGCTTCACTTTAAGGTCAACCTCTATGCTTCCTACCTTATTTTTAGATGAAATAACACAAAGGGGAAAATTAAGCCAGGTGCTTTTCTGACTTATTCTCGAAACTAAGTTTCTACTCCTATCACAAATAGGGTTTGGTTATTTCAGAGCCTAGAGCAACCACTGGTCATATGTCTATGTGTGATAACAACTAACTCATCTTCTTTAATGGGTCCGAGGACCTATGTGTCTCAGTTCATATTTTATGTACTTATTCCTAAGCTACATCTCATATTAACTCCCTATTAAACACTTAACATAACTCTTTCAGTATTACGCTTCAGTTTAGCTAAACTTTTAAGCGGTCAACTTAATAAATCGCTTGAGAAAACATGTCGATGAGTTAACCAATATTGTGCTAGGTGCTGCTTTTTCTTCCGTGTTAATTTTTAATGAACTTTTATAAGGTGTTTCAAAGAGAGGTTGAAAACTAATTTAGTGCATAATTAAAGTGTTGCTAAGTTCACTAGATGAATCTAGACATACAGAACAGACTTGGTTGGTCAACATGTGCCATGACATATTTTTCCATCAATGATATATAATTGGAAATCACAATCGAAAAATAATTATTGAATCTGTTTGGGGGTAAAAATACCAAGGACACGTGGAGGACACTTATAGGTGTTTGAAGAATTGAATAAAAGGAATTGTCCATGTCCACCTCGGCACTGCCGAGGTGACCGGGTTCACCCATTACAAAAAAGGCCAAGTATAAACGCCAAGGTTCGACCTGGTTGGGGTTCGATCTGCTTGGAACCCGACAGGTCCGACATGAGAAAAGACATATAATCGCCGGTTGTGTGTACTGTCGGATCCACCACCTATAAATAGAGGGCTTCATTTCACGCTCAGGTATCGAATCTCACCTCAAACTAAATACGGAACCTGACCTATACAGACTTGAACGTCGGAGTGTTTACCCTCTTGTGCAGATCCACCCTAAGTGTTCAGGTCGTGACCGAAGACCGGGTTCGAGCTTGATTCGTGAAGAACCATTGTGCAAACTCTTGCATAAACAGAATCAAAGTATTAGAATTGATGCATTAGAATGCATTTTTTATTCTCGTCGTTTGAAATCAATTGGAGAAAAAAATATAAAAATTGTTCCCAATCTCATGCCCGACCAAATTGGGAAATCCCTTCCTGTTATGGTCTGGTTCTTGCACGGAATTTTGCAATCTTTAACTAGTGGAAAGGGAGGCACTTTGATTAAGATGGTTTTTCCTTTTTACAAGCTTTATTTTTTCAAAGAAATTATTATTCGAATATAAGATAGTTTGAAAACTTATTTGAATTTTTGTACTTTTCAAATACGATTTTATAATACAATTTAAACACAATTATCCTTCTAAGGAAACTCTTTCAACTATCATCTTATGGCTCAAACTATCTTGATTATTCATGTCAAGTTGTAAATTTAGTTTTTCGTTAAAAAAGTGTAGGTTACTTCCCTAAACTTTTGATTTTGATTATAATTTGTAATTAATTTAGTACTGTTACTTAATTGTTGACATAACTCATTATGATTAGACTAATTAGGGATGATTAGGTGTCAATCGAAAAATAACTTAATGGATAAGACATTTATTACAATTTCTAAGGTCGATAATTCAATATCGCACTCAATAACTGTTGAACATGAAAAAATAAAATATAGTGTGATTATGTGCAATGTAGAACAAAAGAGTAAGCCATCACAACACAATCAAAATAAGCGAGCCAAAAAGTTTCGATATAAAATACATTTTGTATACCCAATTCCATTTAATTTCCTGATTCACCCCACCTTAGTCTATCCAAGTGCATATTCTCTTGTATCACACTTATTCATCGCTTGTTACTTTAATCAACATACTCCTTCAATATTTAAATAATAATAGTAACAATAACAACTCATTAGAACTAAAATTAAAAGTCAAAACACAACGTAGGCAAGAATTTTTAAAGTTTAGAGATTAAAAAAAACGATAATGAAAGTAAACAAGTCTTCATTATTGAGATTATTGGATGAATCATCCCCCAAACATAAAGGGTTGAGATCATGCTTGGTCTAGGAACGGCCGCAGGTGATCAAGCCCAAAAAAGCATAATAGAGATACTAAGAAAAAGTAAAAAATAGAGAGAGAAATTGCAAATTGAGAACAGGAAGGCCCCACAGAGCACTAAAACCACCAACATTAGCATAAAGTGGGAGATGGCTTTTCAAAAAGTATTGTTTGGCTGACTCATTAAATTAACTTCCACCACACCAAAAACATGGTTGGAGGATTAGAGCTTAAATTTTTGCTGCCTTTCTGTGCCAAATAACCTCTTCTTCCATATCAACATACATCTTTAATATGCTGAACAAATAATTTCGTACCATGTAAAGGCTGTTGATTGAGGCCAAATCTGTCTTTTATATTTTCTTATTTTTAGAGATTTTACATTCAGTGAATGAACCGTTTTATGAGCTGATTTATTTTCGTGAGATTGTTTAAGAGTTTGGCCTTTCTGTTTTAAATATCTAATAATGATAATGGTTCTATGTAAACCTTATCATATTGATCACTATTCAATCAACAAATGAACATAAATTAGTTTTAAAATTTGAAATGTATCAGAGCCCTCGTCTTGTGAGTGGCTCCTTGTTTCGGCAAAATAGTGACCTTGTTATTAGGAGAATCTTTATGTCTCATAGTCCTGAATCTTCATACCATATTGCAATGACCAGAACGTCATTATGTATGAAGTGAACCGCTTTGAAGTACTTGTTACGTCTTTGCTTAATAGTTAGAGGGTCAAGTGCAAGTGCACACTGTCACAAGTAATAGAATGAAGTATTCCAAGTTCGTCTCCAAAGGAGTAATTTCTTTTCAAATAAAGTTTGTAAATCATTTTAATGAGCAATTGATTTAGGACAAAAATAGTTGAGAATAGGGAATAATACTTAAAACAAAGGACAAAAGAATTTGGAAAGTCAACCCCTACTAGTGCCACTAGTCTTGGAAAATTACTTACAACTACCAGATGCAGAGTGCTTGGTTGAAAACTAAAAACTAAAAACTAAAGATAAGATAAAGAACGATAGAATACAAAACTAAACTAAGAATTAGGGGTTTTAGCACCCGATTTTCAGAGGGTTTTGGCAGCTAATTAGTGTCAACGGCTCGGTTATTGACAGAGGCATTGGGACTGATCAAGATTAACATATTCTAGGCAATTAGATCTTGATTCATGTGAGTTTTTCATTCATGTACCTAAGTATTAATTGTGCTAAAATACCTAGAAGCTAATCAGCTTTTGTCAGGACCTGTATGGGATATTTTGGGGAGAGCTTTTGTATTCCAATCCTTAAACAACTATTTGTGAATTACCCACATTTGAGTTGAACATTGTACGTAGCCCTTAGTGGTGGACCAGTATGATTTGTTGTATCGTTTTCTTGTGCTTTACAGTTTTTCTTCCTATTTGCATATTGTGGTTGTGTTTGGATGTCTTTTGTGGAAGGAAAAATTATACAGCAGGAAAGGGAGATCTACAAAGGTTGTATTTCTCCATTCTCTTTAATTTTCTAGCGCAATAATCCCATATGGACATAGTGTTGTGTGTAATATTGTATATTTTGATTATTAATAATATTGACTCACGAGGATGTCATTGCAGGTGGATGTAGGTCTTAACCGACTGAACTACTATAAATCTTATGTTATCTCTCACATATACTGATTTTTTGTTTTACTTAAGTTCTATCAGACACGGTAAATTGTTGAAAATCGCTTGTGTACTTACTGTTTTGACTAAATAATTGTTGGAAAAATATTGGAATTGATCTTGGGTTAATAACAATTGGCATCATATCATAATACCATGTAATCCGTGTAAATTTCATACTTTTTAGGATATAAGAATTGTGTGAATATTTTTCTTGAATAATTTCTTTTAGTATTATTCTTGGAAATTTATTATTCTTTGAAAAGGTATCCTGTCCAATTTTTATTTTGTCTTGCAAGATGAGTACGAAGTTCGAGGTGGAGCTATTTGATGGCAAAGGAAACTTTGGTCTCTGAAAGATTAAAATGATGGCTATCCTCCGACAACAAAAGGTCGTTATGCTCTCGTGGAAGCCAAGGACATTCTAGGAAGCATAACGGTGAAATAGTTGGTTGAGACGAATAAGGTCGCTCACAGCCTTATCATTTTACATTTGTCCGACTCGGTCATTCGACAAAGGAGGAGCAAGGATACCGCTGGTAAGCTTTGGGGTAAGTTACAAACTACCTATAAAAAAACATCAGTATCTAACAAGATATTAATTAAAGCTAAATTCTTTTGGTTTAAAATAGATTCTAGCAAAAGCATGAAGATAACGTAGATGAATTCGATAGAATTATTTATGGAATGGATAATATAGGTGAAACTTTTTCTGATGAGAATCATACTATTATTCTTGTTCATAATGCTTATAATGATGTGAAATATAGTATGAAGTGTGGTAGGGATTAATTAACTACTGATGTTGTGCTTACTGCCATTTGAACGAAATGAATGGAATTAAAAGAGAATAAAAAAGTTGGTGAATCTTTGAATGCTAGAGGGAGATCAGAAGGTCGAAACAAACAAAGAGGTAAAAGTAGAGGTAGGTCCAAATCCAAAGGGGCTAAAAGTAGAAGATGTTACCGTTGTAATAAGGAAAGGGCCATATTAGAAGACTCTATCCAGACCTTAAGAATAAAAAGTCGTCGGGTAAAGAGAAATACGAGTCTTGCGTAGCTAAGAAAAGTAAAAAGTATGATGAATACCTTATGGTTAGCACCACTAGTGAAGATGAAACTTGGATTTTATATTAAGTTTTTCTTTCAATATGACCCCTAATAGAGAATGGCTAGAAGACTTCCAAACCAACTCAGTAGGTAAAGTTATGTTAGGGAACTGATATTTTTGTAATGTATAAGGTCAAGGAACAGTTAGGCTTAGACTTCATGATGGGAATGTTAGGCTTCTTACAAGAGTAAGGTATGTACCTGAAGTTAAAAGAAACATAATTTCCCTTAACATGCTTGATAAGTTAGGTTTCACGATTAAGTTAGACGGCGGCATGCTTAAAGTCATTAAGGGTGTCATGGTAATTATGAGAGGGCGCCTTAGAGATACTCTATACTACTTAGAGGGTTCAACAGTTCTAGGATCAACTAACTTAGTAAAAGAGAGGGATAGCTTCCAAACTTCTCTTTGGCATAGGCGTCTAGGTCACATTAGTGAACAATGAATTAAAGAATTAGTTAAACAAAATGTTATTCCCAATTTAAAAGAAGTAGACCTATACATGTGCGAGCATTGTGTATATGGGAAAGCCAAGAGAGTTAAATTTGGGAAGGGTGGTCACTCGGCTAAGAGAAAGTTAGAATATGTGCATGTCGAATTGTGGGGTTCTTTGAGTATAGCAACCAACAGGGAGGCTAGATACTTCTTATCCATTATAGATGATTATACTAGAAAGACGTGGGTTTATGTCCTTAAGAATAAATCTGGCACGTTTAGTAAATTTGCAAAATGGGTAACACTCACAGAGAACCAAACTAGCCTTAGAGTTAAAAAGCTTATAACTCATAATGGGCTAGAGTTTTGTAACCATAAGTTTAATGACTTTTGTAAGTCTAAGGGCATTGCTAGGCACTTGACCATCATAGGCACACCTCGACAAAATGGGGCTCTGCAAAGAGAATGAACCAAACCCTAATGGAAAGAGTAAGGTGCATGTTGTCAAATTCACATCTTCCTCAAATGTTTTGGAGGGGAGGGGGGAAGATGTTGCAACAGCATGCTACATTATCAACAGGAGTCGGCTACTGCCATTGATCTAAAAAACACCCTAATAACTTTTGCAAGGTAGTCTCCCAGATCTATCACACATGAAAGTCTTTGGACGTTTAGCTTATGCTTATTCAAAAGAGGGTAAGTTAGATCCAAGGGCTGAAAATATGTTTTTCTAGATATCTCAAAGGTAGTTAGATCCAAGGGCTGAAAATATGTTTTTCTAGATATCCCAAAGGTGTTAAGGGATATAAGTTATGGTGTCTAGAATAAAATAGTGCACAAGTCCTAATAAGTAGAGATGTCTGTGATGAGGGAAAAGATGGGATATGTAGAAGAGAAAAAGAGTCTATACCAAATGACCTTACTTGCAATACTGAAACTATTTTAGTACCACCTCCATTGGCTACTTTCCAAGCTAATCAAGTAGATGAACCTATTATAGAACCTAAGAATCCACGATCAACTTAGATGAGTCACTTCTTCAAGAAGTAGTAGAAGATGATGAAATAGAAGTTAACCAAAATTTAGGAAATTACCAATTGGCAAAGGATATGGAAAAAAGAAACATTGTAGCTCCCACTAGGTATGGGTACGCTAACCTTATTTCCTATGTCCTAGTAACTGCAAATGAATTTGTTAATTAAGAACCACAAACATTTAATGAGACCGCAAGTGATGAAAACAAAATAAATAGTGAGCCGCCATGAGGCATGAATATGACTCTCTCATCAAGAATCAAACTTGGGTTACTGTTAACAAGCCTCCTATATGCTAAATTAGTAGGTTGCAAGTGGATCTATAAGGTTAAGGAGAATGCTTTAGAAAATAACAAACCTATGTACAAGCCTAGGTTAGTTGCAAAAGGGTTTACTCAAAGAGAGGGTGTAGGTTACGATGAAGTTTTCTCCCTTGCGGTTAAGATACACCTCTATTAGAATATTGTTTGTATTTATTGCTCACTTTGATTTTGAGTTATAGTAGATGGATGTTAAGACAACTTTCTTGCATGGTGAGCTTTAGGAGACCATCTACATGGACCAACCTTTAGAATTCAAAGCTCCAAAACAAGAGAAAAAGGTATGTCTTCTTACAAGATCTTTATATGGCTTAAAGCAATCACCTTGTCAATGGTACAAAAGGTTTGATTCATATATGTTTTCCATTGAGTTCAGTAGAAGCAAGTATGATAGTTGTATCTACTTTAATAAGGTCTCTAATGATAATATTATCTACTTCTTTATGTTGATGACATGTTAATTGCTTGTAAGTCCATACATGATGTTAACAAGTTAAAAAGTACACCACATAAAAGAGGAAAAAATAGAGGGGAAATAGTTTTCCTTACCTTTGAAGAACTTTTCTTCTATTAAATCAATCACACCATCATTAGATCTTCTAGCTATCCTCTCGACGTTAAAAACTTGGTTATGTGGGAACCTTCCTTTGAAGTATACAAGGAAAATTTTGAGAGAGAGAGTTGTTGGGATAAAAAAATCAACAACCTAAAACACTTCCGTGTTTTTCTTTTAACGAGAGAGGGAAAAGAGAGAGGTGAGAGTAACCTTCCACTCTCCACCTCACCACTTCTCAAGTTACTCCCAATCCCCACCTCACCACTCCCAGCAAAACTGCTAGGTAGTGGTTAATTAATTAATAAAACTAATTATTTTAATAAATTAATTAAATAATTATTTAAATTAAAACTATTTTAATTTAATTAATAATTATTTAAATCTTATTTAATCAGTTAATTAAATAAACATGATTTAATTAAATCACATCTAATTAAATCAATTAATTTTTTTTTATACAACAAAATCAATTAATATTTGAATCATATTCAAATATACTTTTCTCTTCTAACCTATAGTATTTAATATGAATCTAATTCACATTAAATTTTAACCTATAATTTTAATATGAATCCAATTCACATAATTCTCTAATAATATATAGATTTTATAATGCATAATCTACATTATATTAATTGTGTCGTATACAATTAATTAAAATTTTCTTTAATTAATTTGAACAATTCAACTTCTTTTTAAAACAAATTGTTTTTAACTATAACTTACGAGCTAGCAGAGGGACCTAATGGACCTATAGATCAGAAGTTCCAACGATATCAGATTAACCGATTAAACTCATTAGTCATATTAATCAACATTCATTAACTGTTGTCAGTCCACTAAAAACGCACAACTAAACTCTTCTTACTGTATAATATTTATGTGTCTACGGTATCGACCATTAACGACAAGTCAATCCTTCACGAGTGTTTGTAATCACAGATGGGTCAAATTACCGCTTTACCCCTTTGTTACATCTTGTACCTTAAGTACTGCTAATTCTCTATTAAACAACCAAGTTATGGTCCGACCAATAACCGGAAGTCCCTCTCGGGTCAGTGAGTGGGTGGTGCCCCTTGTTCAAGTCCCGGAGTCAGCAGTCAAATGGAACACTCATCTACTCCCCTAAAGTCGGTGAGGAGTGAATTCCATCTTGTGAATTTATGTTCCCAGATCCCCACTCGGTCTCGTCCCCAAAATGGTTGGAATGTTGAGTCGACGACTCGGGCCACTTTCACCCACACATATCAAAGAACGAGCCCTCACAGGATGGAGTCCATAACTCACTCAGGATTGAGAATGGGTTACCTGGTAATCCAATGAAATAGCAATCTATTAGTCAACGACGTTACATCTAAATACTAGCTATTTCACGGTCCAATCTTATACAAAGTTATTGTATAGGATACCCAATCCCACTCGCATGTCTCCACACGAACGACTTGGATCTGGTCGTTTGTAACATTTACAAAGTCGGTCGTATCCATAGTGTTGCTAGGACAAGGTACCCAATCTTATCCATATACTATAGACCCTTTAGGATATTCCCGAAACATTATGCACTTGTATATCGAAGGTATATCAAATATATACCTAGTATATATATTGTCTCAGTTATATGATAATAACCTTGGATGTCTAGTTTATTGGAGTTGGACAATGCAATGTTGTAAATACAACAATAAATTGATTGAATAAGAACAACAAAACTTTATTGAATATAAATTTGCTTTTACATAATTACAAACTAAGAGTTTAGGGCAACACACGCAATAGCCAGACTAGGTAATGTTCTTATACAATAATTGGACAAAAACTAGTCGATAGTGAAATACATTGAATCATCAGTATCTACACTGAACCCAAGCCATTGGGCTAGCGCTAAGTTCACCTTGACTAAAAACTTTTGGGTAAACGGGTGGAGGGGAAGACAGAACCCAAAACTCGAACATTGAGGTTGAAGGCTACGTGCACGTTGGGGGATTTTCTATAGTTTCTCCCTTAACTATTAATCTCATTCCTATACAAGAAGGTACCTCCTACCTATCTCTAATAAAGGCCAAGGACTCATCGACGAGCTCATAAGGACTATCCTCATCTCATTTTGAAGTTGAAGATTCACCCTCGTAGACTTGGATCTTTATGTTTTGGGGGCCAAACTCCTCTTCGGAAGAGCTTCTAGAAGCCGACCTATCGGTAGAAAACGACCTACAGTCGAAGACTTGCTCCTACGATATGAGGTACTACTCTCACATCTATGGTTCTCCCTCAAGCTACTCTCGCTGAACCTATGGCTCTAACCCTAGCTACTGCTAATTCTATCGAACAAGCATAAAAGCTACAGTAAAAGCTACAATTTAAAAATGGAAAAAGCGAGCTACTAACCTCAAGTTAAGAGTGGAGAACATTCCTAACGCCTGAAGCCAAGGAAACCTGATTTCAATGTATATATAGGAAGGGTGAATGAATCTTCGGCATGCGCGTATAGCACTTGGTCCACGATCTAGATTGTTCGAATGCGAAAAGGCTAAGTACTGAAGTGTGCCATCTTCAGTCCATTTGATATCTGGGCTTTTGGAAACTTATAACCCCCCTTGACAATTTAGTTAGCTCACCCCACTTTAACATCCTTCTCGGTAAGATCTCTTAGAACCCATGAAGAGGAGGCAAATGTTGGGGGCTACGTGAACCCGGAGCTAAGGTTTACCAGCTCGCCACCTATGAGTTAGAACCTCAAGCAGAGGTAATGATCCTCAGCTTGTCTCGCATAAGCTAGGATCAATTGAAAGTAGTTAAACTACCTTAGTAGCAGAGTAACAATTGTCGTAGTTATTGCAAAAGAAAGATTCCGGCCAAACTCCTGTAATTACACCATGAATCTACTCCGTTATGTATGTAATTCAGTTTGAAACCGACCAAAAGATTCAGGTTTTGAACTGACTCGAGCGTTGGTTTACTTGTCCTTTGTCTTTTGCCTGCAGGTCTTACTTCTCAGCTCGAGATTTCACCTTAAGATATTTACAGAAAGAAGTACCTAATTAACAGCATTTTTATGAAAACTATTTTAAGAAAAATTGTTTAAACTAAAAGTATTTCAAAGTCAATATTAAATGTTTCATTAAAAGTACTTTAAAATCATTTTATACGTTTTTAAAACTTCTCAAACTATTTGAAATTTTAAAAAATTTCATCATCTGTTTTGTGAATAGCTTAAAAGCACTCTTTAAAAGTTTAACCAAATTAAAGTGTTTCGGTTTTCTTTTTTCCTTTTTCTATGTCTAAACTAAATCAATGAACAATATTGTTAAATCATTGTCCAAACCAAGTGTAAACTTAAAATATGAAATATATGATAATAAACAAAATTCAAGTTAAAAAATGTTCATAAAATAATACTACTGGAATGAAAGCAGAAGGCGACGAAACATTTACAAGGCAGCGAAACATGCAAGAAAAAATTTGGTGTTAGACTCATCAAAGTTTAATAAACCATATTCATCCCCACCACTAGCAACTTTACTAATGAGCTTTGATTGTTTTAGGTATTTTGTTTGTGGTAAAATAAGTGAACTGGGTAGTTTTTAATGTCCGTGTAATTTTCATTTTATTTTTTAGATTAAATCTTTAAAAAAATTTAATTAATTACATTTTGATTTTTTTTTACATTCGATTTTAATTACATTTTGAATTTTGTTTCTGGCATTTAAGTGCTTTTTTAAATATATAAAATTTAAATAAACGAGTATAATATGGAAAAAAAGGAAAAAAAAAATAAGGAACACACACCTAACCAAACCGACACACTTGCAATTTCTTCGGTATAGAACTGTGAACATTTGCAAGTCTAAAACACAGCTGTAATATATATATAGAGAGAAAATTTCAACTGTCAATTTTATTATATTAGATTTATAGTGTATTTAAAATAACTTTTGAAAAAGGGGATTTTTCTAAATTAAAATATTTGGAAAGAATTACAATATATATATATATATATTATTTTTATCAGGTGGAATGGGTAATTCGAACTTATGAGTTCTTTGTTATAAAGTGGTACCAATTACGATTGAACTAAGT
Organism: Momordica charantia; assembly: GCF_001995035.1. Next base: position 112,885 of record NW_019104778.1, read on the forward strand.
TTATGTTGGCGAAAGAATTACTAATTAGAGGACTAAAAATGTATTTTAAACAATATTCAGTGATTCATAATAAATAAAGAAAGAAATATTAATTGCGATCCTTAAAAAAAATCTTGAGAAATCCTGGCCACATACAAGATACTGGTAATGAAAAATCGCCAAAGTTTTGGTAATTTTAAAAAATGACTCACACGTCTTCTTCCGAAAATTATGCAAGGGTAGATTTTCGTATTTACCGATCCAACAGCAGTCCATCATTTGTCGATTTACCCCTACTATATTACTTTAGCGTGTAATTTGTCAATTTTACCCCTTATACATTATTGGATCACTGATTTTGGTTTAACGTCAAATTAGTATCCTGAAATGGAGCTAATTTGAATTATATTTCAATGCTACATAAACCGAAATTCTAGTTATTTTGAATCATGTTTCAAGCTAATTAAAAATCAAATCTTCTCTCACTACCCTACATAAACCAAAATTTTAGAAAGTATATTTAGATCCTGTTTGGGGAAGAGAATACCCTGGACACGTGGAGGATCCCTATTGGTGCTCCAAGATGACTCATGAGTCATGCCCAGCTCGGACGGCCGAGATCACCACTACTAGCGTTGATAGATGCTAAGTATGAAGGCCGAGGTGAACATGGCCGAGGTCC
>NW_019104779.1:0-10362 GCF_001995035.1 Momordica charantia
TTTCAAAATACTACTTAATGCAAATTGAAGAAAATAAGACATGCAAATTAAGACTTGATTGCACATCATTCTAGACACTTAAATGAGGATCAGAAAACATAGTCACGCTTCAAATGGTCTTATCTATGTGCTGTATGAGGCGCTTCACATTTGGATATGGTTTGACAACTTTTGACTTCACAAACTCCAAAGAGGTGCAATCTGCAAAGGCACTTGTTCACGAATCTGCACACTTTTTTTGTCCTCCATGCCATCTCTCAAAATAGACAACTTTTCCCGTGCCATCTTTGCTCCATTATCTTCTTGACTCATTGAAGTAACATTATGAATAAATTCGGGCTCAAAACTCTTTGTTGGTTCTTGTGCATTAACAAGCTTTTGAAGGTGCAGTGTGAAAGCCTCTTAAATCTTCCTTGCCTTTCTTGTAATAATTGCTCCTTTGATATATGTAATTGGTCACAAATGGATTCGTATCATTTTTGCTTCAGCAACGGTTCGAGCCTCCACCTTTTTCTCGCCTTGCTCGAACTGAATTTGGGAGAATGTTTTGAAGTAAGGGTTGATTGATGTGACAAGTGTTTGGAGGCTTCATTTAATGTTGGCTTTTATACACTTATTTGTTTTTAAGGCAACAAACAACATCCGTGGCCCCAACTCTCACTTCCAGGTGATTTCTTTATTTACTGTGGTAACTCCCATATTACAACTGTGTCAATGTCACTGTCAGTCTGTTGCGTTCTTGCACTTTGGTGATTGCAATGTTGTAGCATAGTTGATGCTGCAGCAAAGTGCCCAAAATTAGAACTTCTAACAAAATTCGCAAGGCTAAGAAGAATGTAAATATTCTAGCATTTCAGACAACACTTAGTGTAGATTGGGTGTTAGTTTGGCTATCATTAGCTAATTTATACAGAATTTATCGCCCAACTCTTTTGGAGAATTATGGTACCCTCAAACTTAAACTATTGTTTGTCCTATGCAATACTAGTGTTTGACTTCTCAAGCGTTGAAATTTTGCTCACCGAGCATGCCAACTACTGCTAACCACTACCTAGGATCCTTTACTATGGTAAGTATTTCTCAGCCTGCACTAGCATCCTATTACAAAGGAAACAACAAACTCTTGCACTAAGACTAACGTGCTTTATTTCACATAAGATCACGTCATTCCATCCTGACCCTTAAAAGCCTTCGAAAAATTCTCCTCAACTTCCTTTCTAAAACAGGCACCATACTTCTGACTGATAGCTCACTACTGTCATCCTAGGATAACTATGGGCTACCAACCAGTCCGGGCCTTGCAGTTCTTTGCAATGTTTTTTTTTTCATAACTGAATTACAGGGCGCAAAATTTAACACAGCTTTACAATTAGGGAATACAAGGAAGAGTGTTGCAATAAGGATTAGAATTCCTCACTCCCAAACTTAAAACGGAGCATTGTCCTCAATGTTGAATGATGGAGTTGAATGAACGAGGACAAGGCCCCGCCAAACTTAAATTGAAAGATAGGTTGACTATGAATGATATAGGGAAGACTACCTATCACGACTGTTTCTAAAAAGGTGAACATTGTAGATTTTGCCGAGTGACGCTAGCTCACTGACAGCATGCGAAGAGGGAAACTAAGCTCCTGAAATTCAGCTAAGAACAAATTTCTAGGTTAGCTAAGGGATACTAGCAGAGTAAAGCTATCCTATTCTACTTTGAATAACATTAGAAAAAGGGCAAGAATTGATAGTTGTCTATCTAACTTCAGCAAGAACAGGCTTCCTTCAAATTTCCACAAACCAGACATCATAGGCAGAAGCTAAAAATAGATTGGCATGCACAGTTCACTTATTCCACACTGAAGTTCTTCACATCTTGCTTCTACTAAGTTGCTAAAAGGAAATAAAAGAAAACTAAACAGCTACTTACAAATTTAAACTAACCAGACTACTAGCCACCTAGTTATCTAAAACACGTATAACGTAAACTACTGAAATTAAAGAACTGAAAGTAAAATTGCAGAAAGTAAACATATTTTGAGTAGGGGAAAATCAACTCCCCTTGTTATCCTTCTTCTTCATCACTGGCGCTGCCTTCGGGCTAAGATACGCCAGCATTTTCTTCTTCAACAGCCTGCTCCACAGAAAATTTTTAGAATGGATGGGAGAAGTTCCTCATCAGGGTCTTGCAGATCATAGTGTCTAGTTCTCTTACACAGCGCAGATAAGCCTGCTGCCTTCTTTCTGCGGCAGCTACAAATCCTATAATGAAGCTAAGTTGCTCCATCATGCTAAACTGTTTTGAGGTTACTTCTTTGATGGTGAAGGTAATATTTCCCACCTCTTGAACTATGATCCACTACCTTAAGCCTCTCAATGGCAGCTTCATTGATTACCCCGTTGTCCTTAAGCACTTGATCTGCTTCTTCTACTCTTATTCAAAAGAGGATACATAGCTGTGTGATCAGATTCGGTAAAACAAATTTCCTTGCTTTATTTTTTCCACAATAGCGATCTCCATCTCAATAAGCTAGGCTAAATTTATGCTAAGGTCTTCCATTATGCAAAACAGAAGCATAACTCTTTCTTAGTGATGGAAGCATCATGCGTAGTTCGCATGAGCTTGCTCTTTAGCAGGTGGTGCCATACGTTTGCTTCTGGCTTTCGGTATACAGGAAGGAAGGTCCGAGCTCCCCTTGTTGATAGTCGTCATCTAGCTCCCTTTACTCCTATGCATTTTAATGCTTTATTGAGATGGTACTAAGATGGAGCAACCAACATCTTATTAAATGTCGCATAGGAGTAATTAGGTAAATTGTATACCTCATTGATGGCTTCGGCATTCCAACAAACAGTCTTGCCCCTTACCATTACTCTATAAGGATTTTTAGGGTTGAGGTTGGCATATAATTCTTACACTATCTAGATGACTGAAGGCTTGGGCTTATCACAGAAGGACTGCCACTCGTGCTTGTTGACAGCATTGATAATGAAATCCGGCATTGGCGACTCAGAAGGGAAGCCCCTCTCGCATAGCAGGTTTCTTTCCTTCAATTACTCAAATCGTTCGAATGCTGCAACATCAATAGACCTTTCGAACTTTGGCTCTCCTGAGGCAACCTTTTCTTTTCTTTTCCCTTTCACTGGGGAAACTTCTTTCTGTTTCTCATTTTCTGCTTCGCCCTTTACTTTCTTTTTGTTGCCAACTGGTTACTTGGGTGATGCCTTTCTTTTTCTCGGTAATTTTCTTGTGGCGATTGGGACTACTTCTTCCTATTATTTGTCACTCTGGGCATCCTTATTGACTTCTTTTCCTCTACAACCTTTGTGCCATTTGGTTCACCATTTCGGAAACCCCATTCATTGAAGCCCATGAACACCTTCTCATTTTCTGATAAAGTCCGAATAAACTCTTCCACTACTTGTATTGTTTAGGGGAGAAGGTTGGAGCTTTATCTTTGTTTCCTTCCTCAGGTTGGATTTCTTCGTTAAGGACTGGTCTTTCTTCTTCTGGGATCTCTTCATGTGGGGAAACCCTTTTCTCCTCTTGAGTGGGATTCGGTAGAGGCTTTTCCTTGGTAGGTTTTCACCCTCTCTCCATCTTCTTTTTCTTCTTGGACGGGGAATGAACTTCATCACGCTATAACTGTTCTTCAGGTTGTTGGTCTGGTGGGGGTGGAGACTTTTCAGGGGCCTTTTGCGACAATTTTTCAGGTGAAGGCGATCAGGTAAGGCTGCGGGCAACTTAGGAAGCACGAGCTTTGGTGGGGGTAAGGCAGAAAATCAACTTAGGAAGATGATGCAGAAAGATGATCTTCAGGGTTTCGAGACAAGAATAAAAAGAAAAACAATTCTGCTTGACTTCTCTTCCTTTGAAATAGCCTGACAAGATATTCGTTCATAAATGGTTTGCCTTTCTTCAACCACCCCACTTAACCATGTATTTTAAATTTCAAAATCCCTTGCTTTTGTCCTTCTAAAAAAGAACTAATAAATAAATCAGAAATGCAGAAGGGTACGGCTCGGGCAATATCGAGATTTTTTGGCTCGGTGATCTTTTTTGACAGTTTTGTCTCCCAAGAGGCAAAACTGATTTTCTCTCTCTCTTCTAACGGCTATTCTCTCTTCCTGATTAAACTTTACACGTTGCCACTTGTAAACCATGCTCCAGCATTATTAGAGTTGCCCTCGATCGCCACTGATCACTTCAATTCCTGAACTTCTTTTTTTTCTTGCACTGCTGCCTCACAATTTGGCTTTCCTGCTCAAGACAAAAAATAAAATTACTTAACACTACACAATTTGGCTTCCTAATTTCCCTTGTTGTTGATAGATCCATGTTTAGTTGCTTGACTACCTAGAATGCTTGCTGTTCTAACTCTAGTGGTATGTGACAAGCTTTTCCGAAGACTAGCTTATAGGGAGAGGTTCTTATTGAGGTTTTGTAAGTTGTCTTGTAGGCCCATAGTGCATCATCTAGTTTAAAAGACCAATCTCTTCTGTTGGTATTCACCATTTTCTCTAATATGCCTTTGATTTCTCTGTTTGACACTTTTGCTTGCCCATTTGTCTAAGGATGATATGCTGTGGATACCTTATGCTTAATGTTATATCTTGCAAGCAGGGAGGCCATGGCTCTATTAACAAAATGGGTGCCTTCATCATTTACAAGAGCTCTAAGGGTTCCAAATATGGTGAAGATATTTTAGTGGATAAACTTTAGGATAGCCTTTGAATCACAGTTTATACATGCTACAGCTTCCACCCATTTAGATATGTAGTCTACTGCCGGTAGGATATAGAGGTTACCGTTTGGTGGGAAAGGTCTCATGAAGTCTATCCCCCATACATCTAAAAGTTCTACTTCCAAGATAAAGTTCAAGGGCATCTCATACTTATTGGAAATGTTCTTTGCTCGTTGACATTTATTGCAGCTTTTTGCATATGAGTATGTATCTTGGAAGATTGACGGCCAATAATACCCACTTTCAAAGATATTTATAGCTGTTCTTTATCCCCAAAAATGGCCATCATAAGGAGTAGAATGGCAATGCTGCAGCTCTGTTAATGCCTCAGTGTTGTTCACACATCTACGCATAATTTGATCATTGCACAACTTATACAGATACAGTTCATCCCAGTAATAAAATCTGCTTTATGGAGGAACCTTTTCAATTGTTGCTTTTTCATTTATGATGGTAAGATTCCACTAGCTACATACTTGGCAATATCTGCAAACCATGGTTCAGGATCGCTTTTATTCTCTGTCACTGCTAGCAATTGTTCATCAGGGAATGTGTCTTGTATGATATTTTGTTCTTCCATCGATTATTCAAATTCCACAATGGATAGATGATCAGCTACCTAATTCTCTGACCCTTTCTTATCTCTAATTTGTAGGTCAAACTATTGTAGCAGTAGCACCCATCTTATCAACCTTGGTTTGGCATCCTTCTTGGCTAGCAAATACTTGATGGTTGCATGGTTTGTGTATGCAATCACCTTTGTTCCAATTATATGGGTATGAATTTATCAAAATCAAATACCACTGCTAGAAGTTCCTTCTCGATGGTGGTGTAATTGAGCTTGAGCCTCTACTAACATCCTGCTAGCATAGTAGATAAGATGAATCAACTTGCCCTTCCTCTGTCCCAGCATAGCACCCACTGCGTAGTCACTAGTGTTGCGCATGACTTTAAATGGCTTACTGTAATCCGATGTAGTCTGGGAGCCTGAATAAGAGCTTCCTTTAAAGTTGTGAAAGCCTATATATAATCAGAAGAAAAGTAAAAAAATTATTCCATTTTCCAACAGAGAGCATAAGGGTTTAGAAATTTTTGAAAGATCCTTGATGAATCTTCTGTAAAACCCTGCATGCCCAAGGAAACTTTGAATTCCCTTCACTGATGTAAGTAGCAGCAGCTTCTCTATTACTTCAATTTTGGCTCTGTCCACTTCTATTCCCTTTTTTGATACTTTGTGGCCCAACACTATCCCTTCCTTCACCATAAAGTGACATTTCTCACGGTGGAGAACCAAATTAGTATCCTCGCACCTCTTCAACAACTGCTCCAAATTGCCTAGACATTTGCTGAAGTCTTTTCCAAAGATTGAAAAATCATCCATGAAGACCTCCACCACAATTTCTATCAATTCTGAGAAAATTGCCAACATACACCTTTGGAATGTTTTTGGAGCATTGCACAATCCAAATGGTATTATACTAAATTCAAATGTACCATATGGGCAGTTAAAAGTAGTCTTTTGTTGGTCTTGAGGGGCTATGGTAATTTGGTTGTAACCACTGTACCCATCCAAGAAATACTAATACTCTTTTCCCAGCCAAGCAATCCAACATTTGATCAATGAATGGTAGTGGGAAGTGATCCTTATTTGCTGCCTTATTTAATTTCATGTAATCGATACAAATTTGCCACCCTGTTACTGGTATTGTACGAATTAACTCCTTGTTATCGTTTGACACTACTGTAATCCCTCATTTCTTGGGTACACATTGAACTGGGCTCACCCAATCACTGTATGCTATAAGGTAAATTATCCAAACATCACACCACTTGATGATTTCTTTCTTGACTACTTACTTTATTGCATGGGTTAAGTCTTCTCTGGCGTTCAATTGAGTTTTTACAGCCATCTTCTTAATTGATTTTAATGCATATAGTAGCTCGGACTAATCCCCTTGATGTATGCTATTTGTCCATCATATGGCCTTCTTATGATTCTTCAACGTTGCTGGCAGTCGAGATTCTTTTTCTTCAACCAAGTCCGCTGCAATAATGATTGGCAGTGTCTCAGATTCTCCCAAATAAGCATACTTCAGGTGAGTTGGTAGCACTTTTAGTTCCAACTTGGGAGCTTTTTCCACAGAAGGTTGTAATGGTGCTTGCTATCTATCTTTTAATTCAAGAGAATCAAATACCCTGTTGAACACTATCTCCGCTTGTGTTCCTCTTTCACTGGCTTGGATTAACTTTGCTTCCTTCTCCTATGTTTCAAAGATTATGCGTAGCTCCTCTTTTAGCTGGTCTAGTAGCTCCTCAGTTTGCATCTTGATATGAACCAAAGTGTCTTAGTCTTCAAGAGTTAAAGGAAGTTGTTGGAGAATCCTATGTCCAAGTTGACAACAAATTGGAGTTGCATTAAATGCACTCTAGTGTCATTTATGGCAACCTCAAGTTGCATTGAATGAAGTCAAGAACAAGTCCAACTTCATTTACTACAAACTCAAGTTGCATTAATGGAAGTCTAAGTTGAACTCAAGATGCATTAAATGAACAAGACTTCAAAGTACTTGAGAGTAGTTTAAACTCCAGTTCATTCACTCTGGAAGGGTTACAAACTCTTGGTTTTATGGTGGAGGAGTTTCATTCTCGGATTTAAAGCATGTTTAATTGTATTTTCAGTTTTAAACATTTCATTTATGTGTTTTAAGTTTTATTTGTGTTAGTGGTGGCTATGGTATTGATGTAGTAGGGAGTCAAAACCTTTACAATTCTTTTAGATTACTTGAAGGGTTGTTTTGGAGGCTATAAATAGCCTAGCTTGTTCCCTTGGAAAAATTGATTTGAGATTTGAGTTTTGAGATAATGAAATTTAAGCTTATTGAGCCATGAGCTTTTCCTTTGCATTTCTTGTATTTTAGAATTGCATGCTAGAATCATTCAAGTAACCTTGATCAAGCTAACTTGTGGAGTGATTCGAATCTTGAGTTTAGAAACAAGTTTTCTCTACTTTTGATATTGATCATCAAGGTAAATCCGTTCTTAAACTTCTTCCTTGTGTTGAGATCATCTTCATTTGGGGGTTTTAACATTGTGATCTAGGGGTTTGCATAACCCTAAGGGTTCTTAGATCCAATTGGCTATTGTTTTCTTATCATTTGGTATCAGAGCACTAGGCTCTAGATCGAATATATGTTTCCGTTTTCGTATTGCTCTTCTTGTTCTTTGTTTTGAAATTTTTGTTCTTATTGTTGATCTCGTTACATTCTGTCCACGTATCTAAAATACAAAAAAAGTGTCATTTCCATTCTTTTTTTTGTCTTGTTGTCTTCTATGTGTTTGTAGATCTCTGTCTTATCTACAACTTTGTCTTATTTCATATCTTGTGATTCAATTTGCTTCTAGGTGAAAAGTTCGAAAATTGATATTCTATTCTGGAAAACTGCTATACCCGAGAGCATGTGTTCTTCTTTGTTCTTTACATTTTTACTTGCAAATCATGCTAGATCTTAGTTGTGTTGTTCAAAGTGCCTATTTTTGTTAGATAGCTGTTGGTAATAAATCATATCAATTATGTTTTGATTTATTTCCACAACTAACTGTTTGATAAGAAAACAATAGCTAATTGGATCTAAGAACCCTTACGGTTATGCAAACCCCTAGATCACAAATGCTAAAACCCCCAAATCAACATGATTTCAATCCAAGGAAGAAGTTAGAACGGATTTACCTTGATGATCAATATCAAAAGGAGAGAAAACTTGTTTCTAAACTCAAGATTCAAACCACTCCACAAGTTAGCTTGATCAAGGCTACTTGAATGATTCTAGCATGCAATTCTAAAACACAAGAAATGCAAAGGAAAAGCTCATGGCTCAATAAGCTTAAATTTCATTATCTCAAAACTCAAATCTCAAATMTSTTTTTCCAARGGAACAAGCTAGGCTATTTATAGCCTCCAAAACAACCCTTCAAGTAACCTAAAAGAATTGTAAAGGTTGTAACTCCCTACTACATCAATACCATAACCACCACTAACTCAAATGTAACTTAAAACACATAAATGAAATGTTTAAAACTGAAAATACAATTAAACATGCTTTAAATCCGAGAATGAAACTCCTCCACCATAAAACCAAGAAGTTGTAACCCTCCAAGAGTGAATGAACTTGATTTTGAACTCTTGAGTTTAACTTAGACTTCCATTAATGCAACTTGAGTTTGCAGTAAATGAAGTTGGACTTGTTCTTGACTTCATTCAAAGCTACTTGAGGTTTCCATAAATGACACTAGAGTGCATTTAATGCAACTCCACTTTGTTGTCATCTTGGACATAGGATTCTCCAACAACTTCCTTTAAATCTTGAGGACTAAGACACTTTGGTTCATATCACCGTTACTCATTAAATTCTTGGCAGTTACAATTGTCTCAATTAATTTCCAGTAATTTTTTGTTCAATGCTCATGATGTTTTTCTTGTGTAGCTCATATCTGTTATAAAAGGCTGAATTAAACTCCATAAAATCTCAAAGTAGCCTTAATTGTTCAAGAGTTACATTTTCTGGTCTTTTAAATTTTCATCTTGTTCCATCTTAATGATTCTGGTAATTTTCTTTCTTCTTAAACTTGTTTCTAATTTGAGTTTTGAATTTACTCCATAGTCAAGTTATTTGAGTGTTTCTTTGTGTGTTATGTCTAACCACTTGAGTTGCAAACTTTGCTCATTGGCTTATGTGAATGAGATTGTGAGTTTCTTGAGAGTGTTGTTGTTTTGAGTAAAAACACGAGTGATTATACCTTTACGAGTTTAAACACGTGAGGGAGTGGTTGTGAGATCCGTTTTTCTTTGTTACTTTGTTTTCTTTTGCAGCCATGTCTGAGCAAGAGAATTTTACAAAGTTTTTCCACAACATGGAGCATTTGACAAAGACGCTCCAAAGGTTGGATTCGAGACTCAAATCTATTGAAAGACAACCAACACATCCGAAGCAAAAGATGAGTAATAACTCACTACACCACAAGGAGTATTTGGAGGCCGAAGGAAGGGAATATGGTGGATGTTCCAATGCTGTCCAAAGGAGAAATCTAAGAAGAGTTCATAATATTGATCATACCTTAGGAAGCATCAAGCCTAAACTTCCTATGTTCTATGGTAGGACAAACCCGGAGGAATACATTCAATGRGAAAGGCAAGTTGAACGTGTCTTTGATTATTATCCTTTAAGTGATGAAAGAAAGGTAAAACTCATTGTTACTCAACTTCGAGGTTATGCAATTACTTGGTGGGATAAATTAATGTTGAGTAGGCGGAGGAACCTTGAGTGTCCAATAGACTCATGGTATGTTCTTAAGCATTTAATGAGAGAGCATTTTGTTACTAATCGTTTCCATAAGTTGAAATCTTTGAGACAAGGGAACCAAAGTGTGGAGGCTTACTATATGGAGATGCAAATGTTGCTGGAGGAGTTTGATATTTATGACGCTGAGGAGGCTACAATGGCTAGTTTCTAGAAGGGATGGTGCACATAGCCATACAGATTGAGAAACATCTCCAAAGGAAGTCTACAAGGTATACTAAATCTAAACCAATTTCAAAGATTCATTTATCTTTAGAGAAGGTTAGTTTACCTAC
>NW_019104779.1:20698-37089 GCF_001995035.1 Momordica charantia
GAGGGCCAAGCTTGAGCTATTTGAGTCGAGCCTCAGCAACGGTGTTCTGCTGGAGGAAACCTTCTGCCAACATCCTTACTTCGATGGGTTTGCTAAAGACTTCAGCGATGCTGGCTTCAAGTTTCTGATGAAAAGGGTCCAGGAAGTGGCTCTCGAGCTTAACCTTGCACCCATCAAGCTGCGATATGTAGAGAAGTGGGCTTCGGGTCCGAATGGGACGCTTGGCCCCCAACACTGCGTCGATCAATATCTGAAGAAACTTGACTGTGACGCCGAGCTCGACAAGAGGATGAGGACCTTTCTTCCCAAGACATTAACGGAACCCTTCCTTCTGCTGTCGGTGCTAATTCCTCACTAGAAGCAGGGGGGACAAATTCCTTGGAGGTTGACATTCTTGGGTCCCAGGGAGAGCTCAGATCATACCTTGGAAGCAGCTAAAGCTCTTCCTCTTTCACAGCCTTTCCTGTGTTTTGCTTTTATTTTACCTAAAATAAAATCAATTTGGAAGCAAATGTCACCAAATTCCTCTTGCTTTTCGTTCAAATGTTAGAGTTTAAATCTTACCCCAAATCAAAATTAGGGTCAATTTTAAGCTTTATTCTGAAGCAAAATTTGAATATATTATTTGTCAAATTCAAATCAAAGTCTTGGCCACATTATGGGTTTTAATTTTGGTCACCAAATAAAATGGTGAATCAAAGTTAAATGTCTCCATAGTTGGAAAATATTATTTCAAATTTGACGAGGGAACGGTTGGTTTGACATATTATTTATGGAGTACACAAATCAAGTCCGTAAATCAAGTTTAAATATCTCCAAAATCAAAGTCAAAGTCAAATAAGGATGACAATTTCAAATTTTAAATGTCATACTTTATCAAATTCTACTCCAAAATTCAAAGTATGAGTAGAAATTCAGTCGAGAATAAAAAAATCAAAATTTGGTGCTAAAATTGATATGTACATTGGATCAAAATTATAAACCATGCTCTATATTTTTTTGGTTAAATGTCACATATTACTTTTTCAAGATTCACACACTCGTATACGTGTATAAATCTCGAAAAGGGGGCATTTGTTGAAACAGAAATTTCGGCCAATTACTAAATGCCACGTCACAATTTAAGGACAAATCACATGTGCCCTAAATTAATTTAAAATTGGTGAATCAAACTATGCCACGTGTCTCTTTTATAGCCGTCTGATGAAATCAACTAATTGGATCAAATCCATAGAGAGACTGGGCCTAAGCCCATGACCCATATAAGACCCACCAAAACTCTATAAATAGATGGGTCACCTCTCATTTGAGGGGAGGAAGCGAAGAGAAAGAATAATTGGAAGAAAGGAGATAGAAGAATTGGAGATTCAGAGCACTCAGAATTATCTACAATCGTTCAGAGTCAAGCGAAGCATCCAAAGCCAACAAGACTTGAAGAATTGGAGACTTGAAGAGTACGAGACTTCAAGAACATTGGATATTATCTTCCCAAGCAACAATACTTGAAGACTCCATCAAACTGCAAAGTCTTCATCAAATTGGCCGGAGAACTTCAACAAGCTGCAAAGCCGAAGCACCTCACAAGCTGCAAAGCCGAAGAACTTCACAAGCCGCAAAGTCGAAGAACTTCAACAAGCAAAGCACTTCACAAGCTGCAAAGTTGAAGAACTTCACATGCTGCAAAGCTGAAGAACTTCACCAGCGCAAACCGAAGAACTTAACCAGCGCAAAGCCGAAGACTTCACAAAGTCTTCATCAAGCTACAAGTCAAATAACTTCATCAACAAGTCAAAGTCTTCAACAAGCTCAAAGCCGAAGACCTCAAAGATCCTTCGACAAGCAAGAAGCGGAAGGCATCAACCATTGATTCAAGAACAAGCCCACAAGCCCTTGAATTAAAGTTTACATTTGAGAGAATTAATCAGAGGATTATACATTAGAGATTGTAACACCCACATACATAAATACAAACACAAGTTCATAAATTTGAGTTTTCTCTTGTTGAATTTCTCGTCAAACAAAATCATTTACTAAATTAGAGGTAAGGCTATGATAGTTTGCACTAAATGTAAAATAGAGTATTGTTAATTTTCTTCAATATACCATGGTGTACGTAGTGCCGTTTAATTTTCTTCATAACAAATTTTATGTGTGAATTGTAGAAGAATCGACTGTAATGAAAGGGCATGAAACCTGCTGGTTTGTGTCTACTGTATACGTGAATTAAACCAATTACTTTCCTAATGATCTTCAATTGTCGTGAATAAATCATGTATGACCAGGGACAAGCAATACGACGATTTTCTTAAATGTCTTAATTTATACAGTACTTGATCTCGTTGATTTCCTGCATCCAGTTTTCCTAATTGGATCTTGAAGAACAACATGCTCTCAATTCCGGTCCAAAAAGAACCAAATCAATAATTAGTTTAATACCGGTTTTCTTCCCCACTTCCACGTGGGCTTCTGGTAGATGGTGTATGCAATGAAACTTTGTCGTTTCTCATCTTAGAATTGGTGAACATGGATGTAATATCTTGACTGAACTTCTATCATTTGAATGGATGAGAACACTCCTCCTTTTCAATAATCATATATAGGAAAATGTAGAGGTGGACAAAATATGAATTGAATTTTCTACCTTCTGCAATAAGAAAGGCCTCGCAGTAGTAAGGAAATTTGGACGGGTGATTTTTAATATATTTAACACACAATTATTTATCTTTTTTAATATCTAATTAATAATCGAGACTCGTGATGCATTGTATTGTATCTGTGTGAATATTAGATTTGGCCTATAACAATTTTATTTTAATTTTGGAATTATCATGTTTGTTCCACAAATATAGATAAAATTGTTAATTCTCTTGTAAATAATTTGGATTGATTTCTTAGATAGAATCTTTCCATACTCCAACATTGAATCAACAAATCTTTGTTGGTCGCAAGGGCACTGGCTTTCTATGTATTTTATATATTTAGTTAGATGCGATTGAATTTAATTATTATGATTAAAATATGAATAATCATTTTGTAGATTGTGGCCTTGTACTATATTGACAAGTCCTAATTTGAATTAATTATTTTTTAGTGTTGCAAATATTTTGTTTTCCAAATAGTTGTTCGCAAGTTTTGAAACTTTTATAAATTCGTTTAATTATGGCCAGATTTTAGTCGCATACATCTGGAAAATTTTTTCTAAAAATATACAAATCTTCCTATATATTTAATTTTATATACTCTAGCTAATTTTTATATGAGCAATTTTATGTAGTTTATGACAATTTGAAATTGTACAGATTTTTCATTCATATTAATGTCATATTTTGAGCATGATAATTGTGGTGTTTTATGCATAAGCTGATAGTAAAGCAAGTTGTTTCCTACGTGTTACAATGTGAGTGATTTGTTATAGTTTTTCTAATTTCTAACATGTTAGTAATTACGTGGCTATTTAATTTGGCATGTAACTGTATATAGAAATAATTGTTCCTTGTTATTGTTGACCAAGCTATGATTACGTTTATTTGAAATGATTATAAAATATTTCTAAGTTGTTTTGGTGATGCAACTTAATTTGTAAAGCTATAGGATTTTATTAACAATAAGTTATGATCTCATATCTTAAAGTTATGGTGGATATTGAGAATTTTATTTAACCATGAATTTTCATTAAATTGAAAACCATTTGTTTACTTATATTATATATTTTTTTGGGCCTATAATTTTCTTGGCTCATTTTTTTTGGCCGGGAGTAGCAACCGTGAAAATTTTCAAATAGAAATTAATGGTAATTTAAGATCTTGCTAGCTACTTAATAAATTGTAGAAAGTTAGTAATGGTTGTTTAAGATGATCATAGATACTATGTGTGTGAAATAATTGTTTAAAACAATGTTGGAGGATCTTTCCAGCTACATATATGTGGGAAATTGGTGATGCTACATCTGTGAAATTTGTGGTGGTTTCGGATCTTATTGAAATATTAATCTATTAGTTAACAGTGTTATAGTCAAAGACTAATTATTTCGCGATCCGATCTTATATAAACTCATTGAATAGGATACCCCCACTCCATGTCTCCACACGAACGACCTAGATCAAGTCATTTGTAACTATTACAAAGTAGGTCATATCCATAGTGTTACCACGATAAGTTACCCAACCTTATCCATATACTATAGACCCTTTAGATTACTACTGGAACATTATTCACCTGTATCGAATATATACTGTATATATATACACTTGTTGTTCGAATTCGCAAGTGTACGAATCGTCACAAGTAATATAGAAGTAAGTAAAGTATCGTCTCTACAAGAAATGAATGGTTACTAACTACCAAATTCTCCACTTCAATTTTATCTGAATGTCGAACGTTTAATGGTGATGAAATTACTATCGTTTTCTATATTACTTGTAAATGTCGACATTAAATGTTAAACGTTCAATTTTATCTGAATGTCGAACATCTTGTCAAAAATATCACAACTATCAAGAATCAAGAGTAAATTCAAGCAGATTAAACTCTAGAGCATAATTTCATCGATATTGCCTTTTAACTCTTCATACTACATTGTTCAAAACTTTTTTAAATAATGGTTGTTGGCGGATTCTACCCTATTGACTCTATATTCTTTCTCAATCAATAACCATTTTCTTCGAAAAGTACAGAATCTATATCTCTATAACTACTCCGATGATTAAAATAATTAAGCATGTAGAACCTAAAAAAGTATGCCACAAAATTCACAATAATATCTCTATCCCTTGCTTTAATTTGGGAGAACTATTCAAATATAGTGAATAATCTTGTTTCTCAACCTTGATTTATGACAACGAATCAATGTAAAGCGAAATCTCAACAACACGTTAAGAATATAAAAGTTCTCACAACCAGCAAGTTTAGAAAGAAATCAAATAGAAGAGTCAGGTTTTATAAAGGCAAAATCAATGCCCTAAAAAATGTATTTAGTTCATGCTTGAATCTATAAAGAAAATCTCAATCAACATCATTGATGGAAGTTGAAGCTAAAGGAAAGAAAGAAGAAGAGAAAGAAAACAAATTCGGCGATCTATTGAGCCTCTGTTCTTCGCGTTCCTTTCGATCTTCTCAAAATCAAAAACTCTCTCTAAAAACGTCTTTTCTCTTTTATTTTTTCCTCTCTTGCCACTAGGAATAGAATGAGATATTTAACAAAATTATGTCACGGGCACTTAGGCGCCCAAACGCATGCCAGCAAAAACTTCCCTTCCAACTTCGTAGCGCCTAGGTGCCCAACATTCTGCAAGTCGGCACCTAGGCGCGCAGGTGCCCAACATTATGCCATTTGTCAATTTTCGGCCCTAGGCGCCCAACGCATTGGAATTTGACTCACTTTTGCTTGTTTATTTACACTAGTTTATGTAACTATTACTACTAAGATCGCTAAAAAGCCACTCATAACTTATTGCTAGCGGAGCGTCTATAAGCGAGACAGTGAAATTTAATTGCATTTTATTTCCTCTCCATTTTCTTTTCGCTCTTTTCTTTTCTCCCTAYTTATTTTTATTTTTATTTTTTTGCTAATCTTTTCCCTTGTCTTATTTTCTCTCGAGCAAATAGTATGCAAAAATACGAATGTGATATATTTTTTTATATTAAGTAAAATAAACATGTTCTTTCTGAAAAATAAAGTAGCAAAATACACTGGGAGGCAGTGTTGTCAATGTGAAAAGATATTTGAAAGTGCAATATATATATATATATATAGATATATTAAACAATTACAACAAGGACTTCTCATATAGTGTTTTAAAAGTTTTAAGTCTAGAAAATATCAGCAAAAACAAAACAAACTTTATTAAACAAACACATTTACAAATGACTAACGGCTTATGCGAACAACAAACGTTAAATTTCCTTAATTCCTTAATTATCAACATAGACGTGAGGTACTAACAAGAACACCCGAATGATGAATTAATAAACATTTAGCATGCTTTTCATGAATGAAAAAAACAGCTAAGTGCAACCTTTAACCAATGAGAAAAACAAGGTACTAAGAATTGTGTGATCAATAAGGTTCTAAAAGGGCAAAAAATAGGATAGTTGAAATTGTTTCTCTTTAAATGA
Source organism: Momordica charantia (assembly GCF_001995035.1). The sequence continues at coordinate 26,813 of NW_019104779.1, forward strand.
TTTGTTATTTGATCAGTAGGTTGATTTGTTTTAGTTTTATATTTAAAGGATGTTTTAAGATGTCGGTTCGTTATTCTTTTGAGAACTCTAGATATGTTATTCTGGTTGAGGTATTGGAACTTTTAGAGTTATAAAAGTTTTTTTTAATGAAAATGTTGAACAAAATGTAGATATTTTGTTTTGCTGATGGTGAGCTGAAAACGAGGTTTTAATAACGTGCCCCATTTGGGTTGTTTGAAATTTGGGGGCATTGCAGTCTCTCATCCATCACGAGGTATGTGGACTTACCTTATAGTTGCTTGAATTATGGACTTATTATTCTCTTATACATACTTTATTTGCTTGTTCTTAACATTTTTGTTTTATGAATTGCTATGATTGATGCTTAGTTAGGCATAGGATGCTCCTTTAGCTAACTAGATAGATTTATTTAATTTTGTGCTGGTTCTCTATTGTGGTTTTGGGTTACCTTTAACAAACAATCCGCGTTAGCCTAGGGTCTTAACAATTTGGCTAGTAACTCTAGTATTCTTTTCATTTTAGATAATGCCTCCCCATCGAAGTTTGAGAGTTTGTGCTAACGTTAACCTGAACCCTGGAAATGAGAATGTAGTAGCCCCCTCGTTCCTCTGGCAGCTCCATAGGAAGGGGTAGTACCTCTAGTTCCTCTAGTAGCTCCACAATAAGAGGTAGTCCCTCTAGTTCCCCCGGCAGCTCCTCAAGTGAATCCTCAAGTGGCTTTACTGGTAGAACCCGTAAGATAGTCACCGCAATGGGCAACCAACCTCAAAGATTAGAGATCTCATGAAAGAGGTTCAATGGGTAACAACAAAGTTGAAGTGTGACTACGGGAGCACTTATTATATGTAGGATTACTCTGAGTTCCATTCCTAAGGTGGTAGTGCTCACAATTATGATTATAAGGAAGAGTCTAACTCTGAATGAAACCAAGACATTTACTATGCAAGGTGTTGATCACAAACAACCCTTGGAGATTTCACCTTGTGGCTGTTGTAGTGAGGTCGCTACCATGGAGACATGGCTAATGCCTTAAAACAGTCATGAATAAGATACGTGTGCATGACCATTTAACACGCAAGGCAATTAAAAGAAGACCCTATATATTGCTTGTACTATGTGTGTGTTAAGTGGAAATTTGGCCCAAAAGACCTAGTTCAAGACTTAGTTCACTGTGTTTCTTTCAAACGTACATTTGCTAACGCTAAGTGAAGGTTCAATCCGGTACCTACACCCATTGCATAGTAAAAATGCTCATCTTTATTTTAAAAATCTTAAAATTGTGGGGGATGGTTGGAAATTTTAAAGATTTTATATTTATTATTTTATTTTACTATGTGATATTACTCCCTTACTTGTTCAGTCAAACTCTTCCTAATAAATATGATGGAGTGGCTACAACTTGTTAAACTTATACATCCCTAATAATACGTGATGGTCTCTTATAAAAAGAGGATCATCTAACAGTCTAAGAGACAGACAGGGCACACTGTATGTTCCAACATTGTTTTCAAAAAATTGTTTATAAAAAATACAAAGGGTTTGTTTTGAGTTTTATGATTTTGAGCATACAAGTAATTAGGGATTCATAATAGAACTTAGCTCAGTACATCGGGGGCACATCTTCTCGATTGACAGTGTTTACGTACGTTCCTCGATCCATAATTTAGAGGTGTTTCTTATCTCTCTATTTTAGTGTTGTTTTATTAAATTAATTATGTGTTGGATTATTTTGGAAATTTCTCTTCCCTAAATATGTTTCAAACTTTAATGGGTATCAAACTTGTACATTGATGAAATGTTTGGATGGAGAGTCTTTTCTCCATGTTGGCCATGTATTAGATCGGAAAAAGACAAATCATGTACTTACTAGTTTCTTAGCATAGCTTTGATACCATAAAAAAAAAAACAACACAAATTTTCACAAAATAAGCCAATGCCTTTACGACTTTTCTATTGTGTTCATTAAAAGTAGTAGTGATCGAAAGCTTACATAAGGAAACAATTATAAATACATCGAATTTAAAGGATATTAACCAACGTTAATATTCTTACTTTACAATCTTATTTTCGTAATAAGACAAACTAGAGAAAGGAAACAATTGAAGAACATTATTGCTGTTATATCCAAATCTTCAAATGGGTGAAAGTGAAGGATTGAACTATTTTCTCTTTTCTTCTTTTTTTAATTCCCATATTGGTTGATTCTTTGATATCTTCCATTGTTATGTGGTTTTCTTTGATATCTTCCATTGTTATGTGGTTTTCTTTGATATCTTCCATTGTTACGTGGTTTTCTTATTTTATTGAATTAGTTGTGTAATTATTTCTTACCATACACTTCCATAAAGCATTTTGCATTTAGATAAAATTGAAGTATAAAAGTTGGTAATGTATGACTTCCATTCTTGGTGCAGATGATAATCTACTTGTTACTTTTTAACTTGTAACTGTTCATGTACTTGTATGTTCACACAACACGAATTATTCCTTTATTTTTAATAGTAGTTTTATTTTTTTTTTCCTTACTAGTCTATCATATAATGAGTTGTTTTTTTTAATTCATATAAGAAGTGACAATTTGAATATTTTAAGAAAGTAGTTTATTTATAAAAAAAAATCATAAAAAAAGGTAGAAGAAGAAGAAAACTTCTCTTTACAAAATGAAATATTGATGTTGTGGCACCACTGTTAGAATGAAACGTTTTGGATTGATTTATCTATCTTTGAGCATAAAATAATATTCTATGAACATTTTATGAGCCAATATGAGGGCATATTAAAAGTTGTTATAGCAAATAAGTTTTTTACGAGTCTTTAACTTGTACACATCCTATTTGGTCTAGCCCAATTTTATTTTCTCCAAATAAATAAAATTGAAAAAATATTCATTTCTTTCATAAAAAATTAAAAAATATAAAAAAATTCTCAAAAGAAAAGATAAAAAATAAAATAAAATATTTTAGAATAATCATGGGATTTGAAATTTGAATTTGAATTTACATTTTCTTTTAAAGCTAGGTGATTTTCAAATTTTGAAATACACCAAAAACAATTTTGAAAATAGAAGAGAAAATATTAAAAACTATGAGATTTGAAGTTTGAAATTCAAATTGAAGATTTTTTAAATTTTTACTCAATTTCAAATTGATTATCTTTTGTAGATTTTCAGTTAATGTTTGGGGAACTTTAAAATATGACTTCAATTTGATTTTTGATTTAAAACAAGATTTTAAGTTAAAGATTATCAGATCTACGATTTGAATGGATTATTTTGGGCCCTATATAATGGGGGTTCACCCACAATCCAGTGCGCGTGCAACTTCGACAACGATGCGGAGCACGATGCTGAAAGCCGACAAAAGTCTGACCCTCGACGTTGAGACCTTTTGTTCCGATGACCTTTGACAAATGTCCCTCCATTCTATGGGTATTCTCTATAGGTGAGTGAGGTCAGTAAATCTTTGTTTCCCTTTTTTTGCATATAGATATTTTAGGTTGTTTTGCATGTGATTTTTTTAAAAATTTTGACGGGACTATTTTTCGATATTTTTTAGGCTGAAAATTGATTTTTTTTTTACCGTTTTTCTATGTAAAATTTCACACTTTCATGACTGTTTTTCAGTGCTTTTGAGGCTGAAAATTGAACTTTTTTTGGGCTGTTTTTTCGGTGTAAAATTTAACAGTTTTACCATTTTTATGTTTGTTAGTTTGAAAATTGGAACTTTTTGGGCTGTTTGTTGGGGCTGAAAATTGAATTTTTTTGGGACGTTTTCGGTGTAAAATTCTACAATTTTCAAGAGTGTTTTTCAATGTTCTTTGGGTTGAAAATTGAATATCTTTGGACGGTTTTCAAGTGAAAATTGAACGATTTTGAGACTTAATTTAGTGTTTATTTTTTTTGGTAAAATTAAGGATTTTATGTGCAAATTAATTTTGAATTGAAATTCTAAAATGAGGACTGAGTAATGTACTTTCGTGGAGTTATGTGCAAGTGCAGGAAAATCCTCAAATTTATTTTTATTCTCCTTGTTCACCATAAAAATCTGTTTTAAAATTCACTCTGTTTTAAAATTAATAAACAAACAAAAGATAATAAAATCTTTCGAAAAACTCCAATGACGGAGATTGGAAGGTAACTTTCAAATATTCGGGCAACAATGTTTCCTAATGGCCTTCGTACCACTAATGATTGTTAGTTCATATTTTATAGCAAAGTGTGAATTAAAAAAACTTTGGACATTTAAAATAAAACAAAAAAAATCTTGGACCAATAATTTAATAGCATAATTTAAGATAAATTATGCTAACCATTTCAAATGGGTGTTGTAGGGTGCTAATGATTAATCACACTGTGTTGTAGGGTGCTAATGACTAATCACACCTCATCAATGTCGTTAGGACATTACTGACAAGATATTTTTGTAGGGATGGATTTACAATGGATTTGGAATTTTTATCCCTAATAGTCAACTTAAATCTCGCGAATGGTTAACTCTATAATTTGTGAATTGAAAGTCCTATCAATAGAATGCATGACATCAAATAAGCATTGAGAAAGATTGAAATGAGATTCCTATAAATAGAATGTGTGACATCAAGTAAGCATTGAAAAGGATTGAAATATCTTCCTCTGTGCACATCAATCGAGATGACATATATTTTGGTTCGCTCTAGAGTTATTATTTCTCCTTCATCTAACAATTCTTTTATTTCAAAAAGAATTGTTTCTTGTTGGCTTCACGTCTATATATATAATGACATATTTTATTTTATTAGATTTATGCAACATAATACTAATACGATAGGATAAGTGTAATAATTGATGGTGAGAAACTAAATTTGTGCATACCACATTAGTTAATAAAAAATAAAATGACCTTATTTTAATAATTTCGATAAACATTTTTTATGTCAATTTAAATCATACTTAGATGAAATGGAAAATATATTGGATATTGTAATTAGTTGCTATTTCATAGAATAAAAAAATAAAAATAGACGAAGCCAAAATCTACCAATTTTAGACTGAATAAAAAGTTGTTAGTAGGTACAACAATTTTAACGGAAACCAACTTAAAAATCTTAAATTTAGGTAATCTCGATAACCTTTGTTTAGTATTGTTTAATTTTCTAAAACTTATAAATAGGGAGTGGAAAATAAGAAAAAACCATCGGGAAATATTTTATTTCTTGATCGTGTATCTTTCAATAGATCGAACCAACCAATACGAAAAAGAACCGAAAATTGTGATTGCAAGAAAAGAACAAAGATGAAGTCGTGGCTCATATCTTTAGTTCTAGTTAGCATGTTAGTGGTTGGCCAAGAAGTTGCAGCTGATGTATTTCTTAAACCTTTAGAATGCAATATGCCTGTACCACCTCTAGGTTGCCCTTTATCTGATGAAAGCAACGATTCTCCACGAGTTTCTGTTAATCCTGATGATCATGGTTGTTCTGATGTCAACGGTTGTCATGGAAGATAATGCCAATGAACATTTGAACCTCTCTGTGTCTATCGTATATTAAGAAGGAAAAGAAAATAAATTAAGATGAAAGGCTCAATTAAGAAGAAGTCAAATATATGAATATTTACATTTGGTGAATGCTATATGTATTTTGTAGGAATGGTGATAAGAAATAATTTAATTATTTATAAATAATATGTGTCATCTATTGTATCTTTTTAATTATATAATATAAGTTACTGAATATCATTTAATAAATTAAAAAATTGATTCAGTTATTATTTAATCTTTCCAAATATTAATAATTTGATAGCTACAATATTTGAAACTAAATATTGATGAATTAATTTAATCCAAATTGAGTTGAATAAATTATGTTCGGTGATGGGTTGGTTCAACTATTTTTTTCCCAAAGTCTAACAACTCAAATAAATTTAAACCATTTTTGTCTCAGTACACAACGTGTGGGAATAGGAGTTCAAACTTACAACGGCTTGGTTGGAGATATATGTCAATTATCGCCAAGTTATGCTCGCTTTGACAACAAATTTAAAATGCTTATTTCATAGAAGATCTTACATTGTATTCTGAACTCGGTTATATAACTTTTTATAAACTTTATTATGGTTCAAAGGGTGGAGCATGAGAACTAAAGCTTGGTTTAAGATGGTTATTGTTTTTAATACTATGTGAATTAGTGTTTGGTAAATTTAATCCTATAATTTACCCTTAAAAATATGAGAAACAAATAACCCTTAAAAATTAAATAGTTACTTTTACAAATTTAATCCTATAATTATCATTATTATGTAAAAGAAAAATATTTAACTATTAGGGTTCTACACAAATATATAAGGGTGTGTTGGGAGTGATTGGCATGGTAAAATCACTCTTGTCATTGCTAACATCGCTTCCATTTCCATTAATCATGTTTGACAAATTAAAAAATTTATTTTAGGAATGCATAAAATCATTTAAAATTGATTTTTGAGATATCACTTGGGTGATGATTTTGAAAAACAATTATTCTTAAATCAGTTTTTCCAAAATCACTTCTTCTACCATCACTCCCAAACACACCCAAAATACCTCTTCCGGAGAAACAAAGAAATCATCTAAACCCAATTGTACAATAATTTGAGGCTCTACCTTTGGTATGCTCATATGCTTACATTTCTCTCTCTCATATTTTTTTTGTTATTTTGCTATTATTTATTGAGAATGCCGTACTAATATTTTTTTTAGAATTGTTTTGTTACTATTTTTATTATTGATAGGAGAGTGCTCTACTGATAGTATTTTCTTCTTTTCAGATACACAATTCACACGGCTAAACAAACAAAATAATAATAATAATAAATAAATAAATAAATAAAGCAAATTTATTCGGAGGGAGGGAGAGACTGACAAAGTTGGGTGATTTTGAGCCATAAACGCAAGAGTCGACAACAATTGATGTAATGAATAAACAGATAGACAAAATCAAGAGAAAGAATATTAATTAGCAAACGGCTTAACTAAAATAAAGAGAGTACAAGCTATAACCGAAAAATCAAAGTGATGAAAGAAAAAGTCGAACATCAACGAAAGAGTAGTGAGTCGTAGCAAATGATCAGCACCTTGACAACAAAGAGAGTATAAGGGTATAAATTGAATTTTGAGAAGAAAATAATGAGCAATTGGGATTTTATGAAAATATATAGAGTAATAAAATAAAATAAAAATGTCGTTGAAAGTAATTATGGCTTTCTTTTGTTTTTTTTTTTGTTGACAAAATCTAAACCTAGCGTTGATAAATTAATTAAAAATAATAAATATTATATCAGTCATTAAATTATACGTTGAACCGATTCGAATAGACTAACACAATTCGATCTGCGGTTGTTATGTAACGCTCCAGGCTCAGGATTCGAAATCTAGATTCGACACCTCTTTGCCCCGGCATTCCCCTACGACCTGGCTGCGGCACCGTTAAACTCTGAGCCACTTAGAAGAACGTAGACTGCCCCTAGAGACCAACACGAGTCCTTCCAACTGGCTCCAAGGCAAGCACGCTTAACTTTGAAGTTCTTATGATTGAGCCACCAAGAAGGAAGGTACAGCTTGTTGGTATATGTAGTGACTATCGATTCTTTTAAGCCTTTCTTGAACATTTTTACATGATCTCAGAATCTCTCTCATTCAGGATTTGTTATGTGCTCCATGTGTTTGTGTGCTTGAGTAAATGTCAAACTAGTCGAAATTCTGGAGTTGCAAGTAGGAACAATTAAAATAGATAAATATGTGTTTTGAGAAAAAGTCGGTACAAATTTTAGATGGGAAAAGGAAGGTGTTACAAATTAAGATTATTTCCATTGGATTAAGTCTTGAGAAGAAACTAAGTAGTGAAAGAGACCGACCGTCTGAGAAAGTGAAGATGAGTGTACAATAACCTCGGTTGCCTTCTTGGTGATGTGGCTGAATTTCGAGGACGAATTCTCAAAAAAGGGGTAATATTTTGTAAGAATGGTTTTTATTTAGTAAAAAAGAAGAATATAAGAAAATTAAAAAGAAAGAAAAAAATTTGAATTTTGGTTTGGAAGGGCATTTTGGTCTTTTCGCAAAAAAGAAGAAAAGAAAAGAAATTTGGGTTTTTTTAGGTGACACGTGCGTGTGTGTGGTGTGAGTTTTGATGTGTGTGACGTGTTTTAAAAAGAAAATAAAAGAAAAGATAAGAAAAGGAAAGAAAAGAAAAAAAAAGAAGAAAGAACGAAGAAAAGAAAGAAGAGTGAAGAAAAGAGAGAAAACGAATGAGAAGAAGAAAACGAAAAGAACAGAAAATAAATGAAAGAGAAATGAAAGACGTGGTTTTTGAACAGGGGAGGAGAGGAACAAATTGAAGGTTGAGGAGAGGAGGGAAATCCTTGTGTTTCAGAGCTAAGACTTGGGTTTCAAATTTGGTAAGTAATCTATGTTTGTGATTAAGAAAGTTTTGGAAATAAACAAGGAAGAAATTGGATGTTGAAACGTTTTTATGGGTTTCCTTCTATGAGAAACCCTTTGAAGTTGTGAATTCTTTGGTGGTTATTGTTATGCTTAAGGAATTGTTAAAAAGAAATTGTGTATTTTCAACTCTCCTAATCGTTGTGCTTTGTGGGTTTTCTTTAGGTGTATTGTGGGGAATTAATGACTGTAGATGGGTAACAAAAATGGACAAAGACGAGAGGGTTTGAAGATGGAGAAGAAGGATAAAGAAATATAGAGAAATTAAGTGTTAATCTTTGATCTTTGGGTACACATTAAGGAGGCTATGTTGGTTTTTGAAGAAATTGCAGAAAAAGAAAGGCTAAAAGAAAAAAAAAGGGACTGTGAGGAAGAAAGAAAAAGGAAGAAAGGGGCGTGCGTTTTGGGTGGAAGAAGAGAACATGAGTTGTTGAAGAGAGAAAAATGAATTAATGTGGATTAGAATTAAATAAGAAAAAGAAAATAATTTTGTTAAAAAAAAAGGAAGGTGTTTCAAGTTAGTAGATGAAAAGAACTGAAAGTGAATGAGTTTTGTGGGACCCATTTGTAAGGTTGTAAGAAACAGAAGTAGTGGGTTTTTAAGGAAGAGAGAGAATGGAGAATTTTGGATAATTGGTTTTGTTTGAATATATTGTGATTAAAGTTTGAGAATCGAGAATTCAAAATGATGCCTTATGGATTGGGTAATGCTCTAGCCACTTTTTCGAGATGAATGATGGCCATCTTTTCCGAGCTGGTTGAATTCGTAGTGGAAATTTTTATGGATGACTTCTCGGTATTTGGAGAAAGCTTTACCATCTGTTTGGAGAATCTGCAACGGGTTTTGAAGCATTGTGAAGAGACTAATCTCGTGCTAAACTGGGAAAAATGCCATTTCATGGTCCAATAGGGACTTGTGCTAGGACACAAGATTTCAAGGAAAGGGCTGGAAGTAGATCGAGCGAAGATCGAAGTCATTGAGCAATTACCACAGCCCACTATAGTTAGAGGAGTCAGAAGCTTCTTGAGACATGCAGGATTTTACCGACCATTTATTAAGGATTTTTCTAAACTTGCTAAACCTCTTTGTTCCTTATTAGAAGCTGATAGAGTGTTTAAGTTCTCTCCTAATTGTAGCAGGCATTCTCTACGTTGAAACATGCTTTAACGACTGCTCCCATAATTCAAGCTCTTAATTGGAAGCTTCCGTTTCAACTGATGTGTGATGCGAGCGACTTTGCAGTTGGAGCTGTTTTGGTGCAAAGAAAGGATAAAGTGCTTCACCCCATATATTATGGTAGTAAGACACGAGTAAAAGCTCAGATTAACTATACCACCACGGAAAATGAGTTGCTGGCAGTAGTTTTTGCGTCCGAAAAATTTAGGTCCTATCTGGTGGCCACTAAAGTCACAATGCATACCGAGTGTCATGGTCATGCTTGTCCAGGGCCTGTTGCCCGTGGCCGCATGCCCATAACAACCTCTTTCCACATGCTTTCATGCCATGTATTTAGTTTTGCTTGTTATTTAGTTTTCCTTGTACTTTTGGTGGCGAGTGACTCCTCGCCACTTTGCATGTTCACGCCTGCCAAAGGCAAAATGCTTTATAATCTACCTTAGGGGGGTACACCTAGTCTCCTCCCTACATTGCGTTGTATTCTTGTCTTGCCGCTAATCTATTCTCTTGCATTCAAGCTTACAACAACTTCCAAAATGCTTACAAACGTTTTCCAAAACCTTTTTCTCTAACCCCGTTTTCCAAAACCGTTTTCCCGAAAACGGGGGTGGAGGTTGCGACATATAGCCTTT
>NW_019104779.1:42461-62305 GCF_001995035.1 Momordica charantia
TCTTGTCTTGCCGCTAATCTATTCTCTTGCATTCAAGCTTACAACAACTTCCAAAATGCTTACAAACGTTTTCCAAAACCTTTTTCTCTAACCCCATTTTCCAAAACCGTTTTCCCGGAAACGGGGGTGGAGGTTGCGACATATAGCCTTTGTGCCACTCGGCTATTCGTTTCCGCATTGGCTGACTTGCTAGAGGGTGAAAGCAAGTGCCGCACAATCGCTTCCCGAGTCCCGTTAAAGTGCGATTGTGACACCGAGCACGCTGCATTGAAATATCTCCATACAAAGAAAGATGCAAAGCCCAGGCTGATCCGATGGATACTCCAATTGCAAGAATTCGATGTGGACATTAAAGACAAAAAGGGGTCTGAGAACCTGGTCGCAAATCATCTATTTAGGATCGTGGGAGCATAAAAGAGCTCGGATGCTGTAGAGATCAGTGGTAGTTTCCCTGATGAGCAGCTGCTGAAAATTTCGCATAAGGAAGGAAGGGAAAAAGAACCCTGGTTTGCTTATATTGCGAATTTTATGGCTTGCAGAATTAAGCCAGATGAGAGGACAAGACAGTAGATGAAGCATTTTTTTTACGAATGCAATTTCTACTGTTGGGATGACCCTTACTTGTATGAGGTTAGATAGGACAATATAATTCGAAGATGCGGCACCGAAGATGAAGCATCTCAGATATTGAAAGATTGTCATTCAGCCCTRTATGGAGGACACTTCGGTGGGCAATGAATAGTAGTTAAAGTATTGCAAAGTGGCTATTTTTGGCCTTTGATCTTCAAAGATGCCCACAACTTAGTCAAAAGCTGTAGTGAGTGCCAATGAGTGGGGAACATATCCAAGAAATCAGAGATGCCATTGACGTATATTTTGGAAGTAGAACTATTTGACGTTAGGGGAATAGATTTCATGGGGTCGTTTCCACCATCTAATGGACATCTATTCATCCTAGTTGTGGTAAACTACGTGTCCAAGTGGGTTGAAGCAAATATCGTGCCAACAAGGGATGCCAAAGTAGTAACTAAGTTCCTCCTGAATAACATTTTTACCCGTTTTGGTACCCCACGTGCTCTCATAAGTGATGAAGGGACTCATTTTGTGCATGAAGTTGTAGCAAGTCTCTTAGCGAAATACAATGTTAAACACAGAATTGCTACAGCTTATCATCCACAATCCAATGACCAAGCTGAAATATCCAACAGAGAAATCAAGAGCATCCTAGAGAAAGTGGTAGGTACCAATCGAAAGGATTGGTCTTCTAAATTGGATGAAGCACTATGGGCATATAGGACGACATTCAAAACACGTCTCGGAACCTCGCCTTACAAGTTAGTTTTTGGGAAAGCCTGCCACTTGCCCGTAAAATTAGAACACAAGGCATTTTTGGCTTTGAAGAAGCTAAACCTGGATTACCCCGGAGCTGGAGAAGTTAGGAGGCTGCAGCTTCATGAACTTGATGAGTTTCGAATGGATGCATATGAAAACGCAAAGACCTACAAAGAGAAAACAAATAAAATGGCATGATGTCCGAATTCATCCAAGGAAATTTGAAGAGGGTCAACAAGTTCTCCTTTACAATTCAGGACTAAAGTTATTTCCGAGGAAATTGAAGTCTAAATGGTTGGGCCATTTCAAATTGCTAAGTTTTTCCCCACGGAGCAATAACAGTTAAGGAGATAAATTCAGAAAGAGAATTAACAGTGAATGGGCAGCGGTTAAAACATTACTGGGGGAAAATATGGATAGGTATGTTGGAATGTGCCCGCTAGCCCCTGAGTAATGTAGTTGAGAAATGAACAAAAATAAAGGAGCCGGTGAATAATTCGAAATATATTTTGAGCTCCAACATTATGTTTTTTTTTAATGAATTTAATGTTTGTTTTTATTTTTAGGCGGACACCTTAAGATTTGAGAAAATTGCTTTGATTTTGATTGTAGGTTGGCGTCACAGTTGGAATTTCAATGGCTAAAGTGATTATTATGGGAAAACATAGTGGTGGCAGGCGTGTAGAGGGAAATCATTGAACAGTTGGCACAACAGTTAACATTTAAGGCGAGCATTAAGTGATAGGGGAGGAAAACCAAATTTAATTGAATGAAAGTACAAATTTGAATTTCAAATTGGCTTTTTCATAATTGCTCAATGGAAATTAATTAAGGAGATCGTGGGGGACGATTCGGTCTTAAAGCCTATTTAACTACCCACTACTCAACCTTCACCCATGATCCTCTTGATCACAATCTTCACCAAAACCCTAAAAATTTTATGCTAACTCTCCCCAGATGTTATAGCCTGCCCCGAACGCTCCTCACCTTATATAGCTATGCCTCGTGTAAAATCCAAAGCCACCAAGAACCCCCGCATGGATTTAGCCCTTTCGGAGTCGTCTTCCAAAAGCTTTGTTGACGCAACTGACCTGTCGACGGCAGCGGAAGCAGTTCATTCGCTGATGTTATCTCCCAAAACGACAACCGTGCCTCAGACCTCTGAATCGGAGAAAGAACCGGAGCGTGGACGAGAAGATGTTACCCCACCGCCCACCCACGTCTCCACCATCATAAGTTGGGAATTAGGAAGGCACGCCCCACTATAGTAACCCTGCAGTTGGCTGATAGGTCAATTAGATATACAGAGGGTAAGATAGAATATGTTTTAGGGCAGGTAGACAAATTTATCTTCCCAGCTGACTTCATCATATTGGACTAAAAGCTAACAATGAAATCCCAATCATCCTGGGAAGGCCTTCCCTCTCCACTGGCAGAGCTTTAATAGACGTGCAAAATGGAGCATTAACAATGAGAGTAAATGACCAACACGTGAAATTTTATATTTTTAATGCTATTAAATTTCCTGCTGATGTGGAAGAATGTTCTCTGTTAAAGATAACAGATGATTTGCTTACGGAGGAGATGCAAACTGAGGAGCTACTAGACCGGCTGGAAGAGGAGCTATACTCATAATATTTGAAACATAGGAGAATGAAGCAAAGTTAATCCAAGCCAATGAAAGAGGAACACAAGCAGAGATAGTGTTCAACAGGGTATTTGATTCTCTTGAATTAAAAGATAGATAACAAGCACCACTACAACCTTCTGTGGAAAAAGCTCCCAAGTTGGAACTAAAAGTGCTACCAACTCACCTGAAGTATGCTTATTTGGGAGAAGCTGAGACACTGCCAATCATTATTGCAGCCGACTTGGCTGAAGAAAAAGAATCTCGACTGCTAGCAATGTTGAAGAATCATAAGAGGGCCATTTGATGGACAAATAGCATACATCAAGGGGATTAGTCCGAGCTATTGTATGCATAAAATCAATTAAGAAGATGGTTGTAAAAACTCAATTGACCACCAGAGAAGACTTAACCCATGCCATGAAGGAAGTAGTCAAGAAAGAATTCGTCAAGTGGCTTGATGTTGGGATAATTTACTCTTCATACAGTGATTGGGTGAGCCCAGTCCAATGTGTATCCAAGAAATGAGGGATTTTAGTAGTGTCAAACGATAACAACGAGTTAATTCCTACAATACCAGTAACAGGGTGGCGAATTTGTATCGATTGCATGAATTTAAATAAGGCAGAAAATAAGGATCACTTCCCACTACCATTCATTGATTAAATGTTATATTGCTTGGCTGAGAAAGAGTATTAGTATTTCTTGGATGGGTACAGTGGTTACAACCAAATTACCATAGCCCCTCAAGACCAGCAAAAGACTACTTTTAACTGCCCATATGGTACATTTCAATTTAGTATAATACCGTTTGGATTGTGCAATGCTCCAGAAACGTTCCAAAGGTGTATGATGACAATTTTCTCAGACTTGATAGAAACTGTGGTGAAGGTCTTCATGGATGATTTTTCAGTCTTTGGAAAAGACTTCAGTAAATGTCTAGGCAATTTGGAGCAAGTTTTGAAGAGGTACGAGGATACTAATTTGGTTCTCCACTGTGAGAAATTTCACTTTATGGTGAAGGAAGGGATAATGGTGGGCCACAAAGTATCAAAAAGGGAATAGAAGTGGACAGAGCCAAGATTGAAGTAATATAGAAGCTTCTGCCACCTACATCAATTAAGGGAATTCAAAGTTTCCTTGGGCATGTAGGGTTTTACAGAAGATTCATCAAGGATTTTTCAAAAATTTCTAAACCCTTATGCTCTCTGTTGGAAAATGAAATAATTTTTTACTTTTCCTCTGACTATATATAGGCTTTCACAACTTTAAAGGAAGCTCTTATTCAGGCTCCCATAATGACTGCACTGAATTAGAGTAAGCCATTTGAAGTCATGTGCGACACTAGTAACTACGCAGTGGGTGCTATGCTGGGATAGAGAAAGGGCAAGTTGATTCATCTTATCTACTATGCTAGCAGGATGTTAGTAGAGGCTCAGCTCAATTACACCACCACCGAGAAGGAACTTCTAGCGGTGGTATTTGCTTTTGATAAATTCATAGCCTATATGATTGGAACAAAGGTGATTGCATACACAAATCATGCAGCCATAAAGTATTTGCTAGCCAAGAAGGATGCCGAACCAAGGCTGATAAGATGGGTTCTACTGCTACAATAGTTTGACCTAGAAATCAGAGATAAGAAAGGGTCAGAGAATGAGATAGCTGATCATCTATCCATTGTGGAATTTGAAGAACCGATGGAATAACAGAACATCATTCAAGACACATTCCCTGATGAACAATTGCTAGCAGTGACAGAGAATAAAAGAGATCCTGAACCATGGTTTGCAGATATTGCCAATTATGTAGTTAGTGGAATCTTACCATCATACATGAAAAAGCAACAGTTGAATAGATTCCTCTATAAAGCAGATTTTATTACTGCGATGAACCTTATCTGCATAAGTTGTGCAAGGATCAAATTATTCGTAGATCTGTGAACAACATTGAGGCATTAACAGTGCTGCAGCATTGCCATTCTACTCATTATGATTGCCATTTTTGGGGATAAAGAACAGCTACAAATATCTTACAAATTGGGTATTATTGGCCGTCAATCTTCCAAGATGCACACTCATATGCAAAAAGCTGCAATAAATGTCAAGGAGTGAAGAACATTTCCAATAAGTATGATATGCCCTTGAACTTTATCTTGGAAGTAGAACTTTTAGATGTCTGGGGGATAGACTTCATGGGACCTTTCCCACTATAAAACGGTAACCTCTATATCCATCGGCAGTAGATTACGTATTTAAATGGGTGGAAGCTGTAGCATGTATAAACTGTGATTCAAAGGCTATCCTAATTTTTATCCACTAAAATATCTTCACCATATTTGGAACCCCTAGAGCTCTTGTAAGTGATGAAGGCACCCATTTTGTTAATAGAGCCATGGCCGCCCTACTTGCAAGATATAACATTAAGCATAAGGTACCCACAACATATCATCCTCAGACAAATGGGCAAGCAGAAGTGTCAAACAGAGAAATCAACGGCATGTTAGAGAAAATGGTGAATACGAGCAGAAGAGATTTGTCTTTTAAACTAGATGACGCACTATGAGCCTATAAGACAGCTTACAAAACCCCAATAGGAACCTCTTCCTATAAGTTAGTCTTCGGAAAAGCTTGTCACTTACCACTAGAGTTAGAACAACGAGCATTCTGGGTAGTCAAGCAACTAAACATGGATCTATCAACAACAGGGGAAATTAGGAAATTCCAGCTTTTGGAGTTAGAAGAATTCAGAAGGGAGGCCTATGAAAATCCAAAGATAGACAAGGAAAAGACTAAAGCGTGACATGACAGGAAGATAAAACAAGTATTCGAATCAGGACAAAGAGTTTTACTATTTAACTCAACGCTCAAGTTGTTTCCAGGAAAACTGAAATCAAGGTGGTCAGACCCTTTTACGGTGGTGCATGTATGTTCCTATGAGGCTATAACCATTAGAGAGGACCATACTGAAAGGGAGTTCACTGTGAATGGGCAAAGATTGAAACATTGCTAAGGAGGATAAATGGTGAGATAGGTGGAGTCCCACCAACTAAAGTCAACCTGAATAAAGAGAAAAAGGGAATAAAAAGGGAAGGATTCTTAACTACCTATTTTTGTATTTTCCCTTTAGTTTAATAGCGAGTTGAATTTGAATTTTATTTGTCTTTATGAATTCTGTTAGGTGTAGTGTTAAGTAGTTTTATTTTTTGTCTTGAGCAGGGAAGCCAAATTGTGAGGCAACAGTGCAAGAAAAAAAGAGAAGTTCAAGAATTGAAGTGATGAGTGGTAATGAGGGCAACTCTAATAATGCTGGAGCATGGTTTACAAGTGGCAACGTGCTGAAGTTTAATCAGGAAGAGAGAATAGCCGTTAGAAGAGAGAGAGAAAATCAGTTTTGCCTCTCGGGAGACAAAACTGTCAAAAAAGATCACCGAGCCAGAAAATGTCGATATTGCCCCAGCCACACCCTTCTGCATTTCTGATTTACTTATTAGTTCTTTTAGAGAAGGACAAAAGCGAGGGATTTCGAAATTTAAAATACATGGTTAAGTTGGGTGGTTTAAGAAAGGCAAACCATTTATGAACGGATATCTTGTCAGGCTATTTCAAAGGAAGATAAGTCAAGAATAATTGTTTTTCTTTTTATTATTGTCTCGAAACCCTGAAGATCATCTTTCTACATCATCTTCCTATGTTGATTTTCTGCCTTAGCCCCACCAAAGCTCGTGCTTCCTAAGTTGCCCTCAGCCTCACCTCATCGCCTTCACCTGAAAAATTGTCGCAAAAGGCCCCTGACAAGTCTCCGCCCCCACCAGACCAACATCCCAAAGAACAGTTATAGTGTGATGAAGTTCATTCCCCCTCCAAGAAGAAAAAGAAGACGGAGAGACGGTGAAAACCTATCAAGGCAAAGCCTCTACCAAATCCCGCTCAAGAGGAGAAAAGGGTTTCCCCACATGAAGAGATCCCAGAAGAAGAAAGACCAATCATTAACGAAGAAATCCAACTTGAGGAAGGAAACGAAGATAAAGCTCCAACCTTCTCCCCTAAACAATACAAGTAATGGAAGAGTTTATTCGGACTTTATCAGAAAATGAGAAGGTGCTCATGGGCTTCAGTGAATAGGGTTTCGGAAAGGGTGAACCCAATGGAGCAAAGGTTGTAAAGGAGGAAGAGGACAATAAGTATGCCTAGAGTGACAAATAATAGGAAGAAGCAGTCTCAATCGCCACAAGAAAATTGCAGAGAAAAAGAAAGGCATCGCCCAAGTAACCCGTTGGCAACAAAAAGAAAGCAAAGGGCGAAGCAGAAAATGAGAAGCAGAAAGAAGTTTCCCCAGCGAAAGGGAAAGGAAAATAAAAGGTTGCCTCAGGAGAGCCAGAGTTCGAAAGGTGTATTGATGTTGCAGCATCCGAAAGATTTGAGTAATTGAAGGAAAGAAACCTTCTGAGTCGCCAATGTCGGAGTTCATTATCAATGCTGTCAACAAGCACGAGTGGCAGTCCTTCTGTGCTAAGCCCAAGCCTTAGTCATCTAGATAGTGCAAGAATTATATGCCAACCTCAACCCTAAAAATCCTTCTAGAGTAATGGTAAGGTGCAAGAATATTTGTTGGAATGCCGAAGCCGTCAATGAGGTATACAATTTGCCTAATTACTCCTATGCTACATTTAATAAGATGTTGGTTGCTCCATCTCAGGAGCATCTCAATAAAGCATTAAAATGCATAGGAATAAAGGGAGCTAGATGACATCTATCAACAAGGGGAGCTCGGACCTTCCTTCCTGCATACCTAAAGCCAGAAGCAAATGAATGGCACCACCTACTAAAGAGCAAGCTCATGCGAACTACGCATGATGCTTCCATCACTAAGAAACAGTTATGCTTCTGTTTTGCATAATGGAAGACCTTAGCATAATTTTAGCCCAGCTTATTGAGATGGAGATCCCTATTGTGGAAAAAATAAAGCAGGGAAATTTGTTTTTCCCGAATCTGATCACACAGCTATGTATCCTCTTTGGAGTAAGAGTAGAAGAAGCAGATCAAGTACTTAAGGACAACAAAGTAATCAATGAAGCTGCCATTGAGAGGCTTAACGTAGTGGATCATAGTTAGAGAGGGGGGAAATATTACCTTCACCATCAAAGAAGAAACCTCAAAACAGTTTAGCATGATGGAGCAACTTAGCTGCATTATAGGATTTGTAGCTGCCGTAGTAAGAAGACAGCAGGCTTATCTACGATGTGTTAGACACTATGATCTGCAAGACCTTGATGAGGAACTTCTCCCATCCATTCTAGAAATTTTCTGTGGAGCAGACTGTTGAAGAAGAAGATGCTAGCGCATCTTAGCCCGCAGGCAGCGCCAGTGATGAAGAAGAAGGATAACAAGGGGAGTTGACTTTGCCCTGCTCAAAATATGTTTAGTTTTCTACAATTTAACTTTCAGTTCTTTAATTTCAGTAGTTTAAGTTATGCATGTTTTAGATAACTATGTGGCTAGTAGTCTAGTTAGTTTAAATTTGTAAGTAGCTGTTTAGTTTTCTTTTATTTCCTTTTAGCAGCTCAGTAGAAGCAAGATATGAAGAACTTCAGTGTGGAATAAGTGAACTGTGCATGCCAATCTATTTTTAGCTTCTACCTATGATATCTGGTCTGTGAAAATTTGAAGGAAGCCTGTTCTTGCTGAAGTTAGATAGACAGCTATCAGTTCTTGCCTTATTTCTAATGTTCTTTAATGTAGAATAGGATAGCTTCACTTTGCTAGTATCCCTTAGCTGCCCTAGAAATTTGTTCTTAGCTGAATTTCAGGAGCTTAGCTTCCATCTTCGCATGCTGTTAGTGAGCTAGTGTCACTCGGCAAAATCTACAAAAGTTCACCTTTCTATAAACAATCGTTATAGGTAGTCCTCCCTATATCATTCATATTCAGCCTATCTTCAATTGAAGTTTGGGGGGGCCTTGTCAGGTTCATTCGACTCCTTCATTCAGCATTGAGGACAATGCTCCGCTCTAAGTTTGGGAGTGAGGGATTCTAATCCTTATTGCAACACTCTTCCTTGTATTCCCTAATTGTAAAGCTATGTTAAATTTTGCACCCTGTAATTCAATTATGGAAAAAAAAACATTGTAAAGAACTGCACAGCGCGGAATGGTTGGTAGCCCATAGTTATCTTGTGACGGCAGTAGTGAGCTATCAATCAGAAGTAAGGTGTCTGTTTTAGAAAGGAAGCTGAGGAGAATTTTTCAAAGGCTTTTAAGGGTCAGGATGGAATGAAGTTATCTTATGTGAAATAAAGAACATTAGTCTTTGATAAGCACCAAGGTTGCTCGTGTTTACAAAGCTAGAGGTCCTTCTAGGATCCTTGCAAACATTCACAAAAACGACTAACTTACCGAATGATTCCAACCAATAGTAAGGTTAGAAGATGAATCACTCTTAGATCGGACTTAGAATCTACGATAGACACTCCTAGATCCTAAGACGACTCACTCCAGAATTAGCTTGATCGAGACTAATCCAATGAATCGGTTTAACATCAAACCTAAAGCAAGATTTGAAAGAAGCAACACCAAAAGTGTTAAGGAACAAAAGTTCTTGAATTTCAATATGTTTTMATSTYCYAAAACAAGGTGATTACAAGCCTTTAAATAGGCCAAAGGGTCGTTCAACATGAGGAACACCAAAAGTCTTTCAAATCCTATTTAATGCAAATTGTAGAAAATAAGACATGCAAATTAAAACATGATTGCACATCAAACTAGACAACTAAATGTGARTCCAAAMAYGTAAAATTGCTTTAAATTGTCTTGGAAATCACATGTAGGAGGCGCTTTACGTTTGGATGAGATTTGACAAGCTTTGACATCACAAACTCCCAAGAGGTGCAATCTGCAAAGGCACCTGTTCACCAATCTGCACACTTTTTTTGTCCTCCGTGCCATCTCTCAAAATAGACAACTTTTCCCGTGCCATCTTTGCTCCATTTTCTTCTTGACTCATTAAATTAACATTGTAAAGAATTTTTGCCTGCGAAATCTTTGTCTCCTCGTGTGCATTAGCTAGCCTTTGAAGATGTATTATGAAAACCTCTTGAATCTTTTTTGCTTTGCTTCTTGTAATTGGTCCCCCGGGTACAGTCAATGGATCCGTGGTTGGATTTGCATCAGTCTTACTGCAAGAGTTTGTTGTTTCCTTTCTAATAGGATGCTAATGCAGGCTGAGACAAACTTACCATAGTAAAGGATCTTAGGTAGTGGTAGCAGTAGTTGGCATGCTCGGTGAGCAAAATTTCAGCGCTTGAGAAGTCAAACACTAGTATTGCATGGGACAAGCAATAGTTTAAGTTTGAGGGTGCGATAATTCTCCAAAAGAGTTGGGCGATAAAAACAGGCCTGGAAAAAGAGGTACGATCTCGCTTTCCTTTGCCACTCAAGTGTACGGCATCTGCCGTGCTTAGGCCCCTTCTTCCCTTCCCTAATGAAAGAGTCCACCGCCTGCCGATCACTGCTGGGTCGGTTGGTGAGTCACCCAAAAAAAAGCATCGATCAAGGTCGATTCTGTATAAATTAGCTAATGATAGCCAAACTAACACCTAATCTACAGTAAGTGTTATCTGAAATGCTAGAATATTTCCATTCTTCTTAGCCTTGCGAATTTTGTTAGAAGTTCTAATTTTGGACACTTTGTTGGACACAGTTGTAATGGGAGTTACCACAGTAAATGAAGAAATCACCTAGAAGTGAGAGTTGGGGCCCACGGATGTTGTTTGTTGCCCTAAAAACAAATGAGTGTATAAAAGCCTACATTAAAGGAAGCCTCCACACACTTGTCACATCAATCAACCCTTACTTCAAGACATCCTCCCAAATTCAGTTCGAGCAAGGCGAGAAAAAGGTGGAGGCTCAAACCGTTGCTGAAGCAAAAGAAGGTGAGAGATGCCCACAAGGAGCTGAACGTTTAGCTCCTTGTGTTCACTCTTGCATCTATTTTCCATTGTAGTTCTTCTTGTTTTAATTTTTTTTCCTATGAATATGCATAGCTGAACCCATTTGTAAGGGGGAAATGTTGTGAACTATTCTCTTGGGTTGTATACTGTGCTTTCAGCGTTAATGATGAATGAGTATTGAGCTAAAGTTGTGTTTAAATTTATTTTCAGCATGTTTGATCACCTTTGTTGAAATACCTCCTTGTTAACTCTTGGAAAAGTGTAATAGAGAGTGATAAACTTCAATTCGTGCTAGATTCTGCTTGTGTTAGGAGTGGGTACTTAGGAATAAGGCTCACCTAGCATGGCTATAAACTGCTTCTAAATACTGTTTAAGTTTGTCTAAAAACGCTAATAGCAGAAAATCTAGGATGCCTGGAAAGGCTCCATGTCTATTTGGCTAGTACTCACATTGTTAATGTTATATCATAGCCCATAAAAAGTCACATTCAATTTTCCCCCATACCTTGTCAAAAAGAAGTTCGTTAGCCATTTCAATTGCTTACTGTTTTGTAAATCAAATTTAGGTGCAGGTTTACAATATTCACTGTGCATTGCAGTTCTTATTTTCTATATTTCTCGGGTTGCCTTTGTTACCTAACATCTTCTATTCATGTTTTAGCTTGCTTGAGTCTTTATTAAAGTGTTTAGTTAGCATTCCTTGTGGTTTCGAACTTTTTATTTCTTGCTACAACGAACGTGTACACTTGCACGTAAGGGATACATTATCGTTCAACAATGTCACTTCAGAATTTAGGGATGTCTAGCACATATGTTAGCCACAAACCTGAAGAACGTGAAATCTCGTTTAAAAGTGTACCTATTCCTAGGTTACCCAAAATAAACAAGAGGTGGACTCTTCTTTGATCCACAATAAAATAAAGTCTTTGTATCGGCAAATGCTACATTATTGGAAGAAGACCACACAATAGATCTGATACGACCCGTCCTAAAACACCTACTAGTCCTAAAATGAGTCGCACCGACCACAGACCCCGACTAACTACGAAGTCAATGGTCAACTTCTTCTTATCTTTGACCTGAACTTTGATTGACAACCCCGAATGGATGCACAATAAAAAAAAATGATAATCTCAACAGAACAACCATTATTACATCCATTCTATACATTATGTTTTATCAAAATGGTGCTAACAGTTTTACATCAACTACAGGTACGTACAAAGTGATATGCAAATCATCAATTACTCTGGGTGGCAGAAGCTGAACTAAATTCTTCTTGAACTCAGAAACTCAAGCACTCAAGTACAGCCTGGGGGGAAACAAAACATAAATAGTGAGCTGGGAAGCTCAGTGAGTGGTAGGTTAATAAGAAAATATTCTCGTAAAACTTCTTTCATAAACAGCAGAAAATTCAATTCTTAAAACAAGCTTCATGAAACTAAAGTAACAAACATTCTCATGTAACTCAGTAAACTTTATAAACATAACTTGTAACAACAATTTCTTTTCAGGCAAATCGAAAAAACAACGCTGTCGGATTTGGCTCTAATCGAACCGGCATTCCCCTGTGTCCCTGCGACCTAGTTACGCCAACTTCTCAACATGCTCTAAAACACATTCTAAAATATTTAAAACATTCTTCTTTCAAACATAAAATAGATAGATAAAACTGAACACCACACGTGTATCCATATTCTATTATGGTCTACTGGCGTAACGTAGTCTCAATACATACAGCAGAATAATTCTATTTATGGTCTACTAGCATAGATTAATCTCAATACGCATAGCAGAATAATTCTCTAACACGTGGAGTCAAATGGTCCCAAAGACCTTCTATTTCTGGGTATACTATAGAAACACATTTATCTAGCATACGGGTAATCACCTCGATACATAACATGGTGGTTTGAAAACTATTCTCAATCTCATAAACCGTTCTAAAATTATTCTTTCTTCTTTCTAAGAACATTTCTAACTTTCTCAAATCATTTATGAAATATTTCTTTCTAAATAGAAATTCTAAATTCATTTTCTGAAATCTCTTTCTAAATAACATTTCATAACTTTTCTCAAACATTTCTCTAAATCATAAAGCATTTCTCAATTCTAATAAACATTTCTAAAATAGTTCTTTCTCACGCATTTTCTTATATTCTTAACACAAATGCTAAAACCTACATGGTATATACTTTCTTGAAATTCTATTAGAATATATATAATTTCTCATAAATTCTATAATAGATATCCAAAAGCGTTTAATAAAATAACCACTACGCTGCTCCAATTTCTGTCTTACCTGAAATATTGATTCAATACCAAATTATTTCACTTAATTCCAACATAAACTAATTCCAAATTAATCACAACAACTTCAAAATAAATTAATTATCCAAATTCCACATTCTTTTGGTTGAACTCAAATTAAGTAATAAAATTACTGTTAACTCGTAGGATATTAAATCCTAGGTAGGTGGCCACCATGGTTTGAACTCATTCCCTCTAAATCCTTTACTATTTACAAAGGCCCTCATTGACCACTCGAGCCATCCCATGATGGTTAAAATAATTTTTAATTTTAAGGAACATACCTTTGCAAAAAAAAAAGCTTAATTACCAAATTGGTCTTCTAATTTCAGTTGTTGAGTTCTCCGATTCCAACTTCAAAACCAAGGTTCTCAGCTACAAATTATCAGCAAACTTGAGCATCTTCTTCCCCTCTGTTTTCTTCTCACTTCCCTCTCTTTTTTTCGTTCTTCTCCTTCGTTTCCGCTCGCTGCTCTCTACCTTTCATTTTCTTTTTTTATCTTTTTTTTAAACACCTGTCACACATACCAAAACCCACACCAATACACGTATCACCTCAAAAAAACAACTCAAATTTCTTTTCTTTTGTCTTTTTTTTTTGTCAAAAGACCAAAATGCCTTTCTTAACTCCAACAATTCCAATAAATATATATTTTTTCCCCTTTGTAGAAATCAATAACAAATTGGTTCTTACCAGATCATAAACCACGAAGCAAGATTGTGTTAAATGAGAATTCCAATGAATCTACAAATACATCAACAAAAGTTGTTGATAATGCTAGCACTTCAGTAATAGTTGTTGATGGCGCTACTACATCCCGTAAGTTACATTCATCTCAAGAGTTTAGAGTGCCTCGACGTAGTGGGAGGGTTGTGACACGACTTGATCATTATGTGTGTTTAACAGAAACCCAGGTCATTGTACCTGATGATGGCATTGAGGACACATTGCCTACAAAAAGGCAATGGAATATGTTGATAATGACAAATGGATCAAAGCTGTGAACCTTGAAATGGAGTCTATGTACTTATAGATCAACCTGATGGGGTCAAACCTATAGGTTATAAGTGGATCTATAGGAAAAACGAGACGCCAAAGAAAAGGTACAGACCTTTAAGGCTAGACTCGTGGCAAAGGATTACACCCAAAGAGAAGGGGTGGACTATGAAGAAACCTTCTCCCCAATTGTCATGCTAAAGTCTATAAGAATACTCTTGTCCATTGTCACGTTTTATGACTATGAAATTTGACAAATTGATGTTAATGCCGCTTTACAGAATGACAATCTTGAATAGAGTATTTATATGTCTCAACCATAAGGGTTCATTAAGCAAGATCAAGAGCAAAAATTTTGCAGGCTTAAAAGATCCATATATGGATTAAAACAAGCATGTCGATCTTGGAATATAAGATTTTATACTGCAATCAAGTTTTATGGTTTTGACAATGAGATTTGTGTATACAAGAAAAACATCAACAACATTGTAGCTTTCTTGGTGTTGTACGTGAATGATATCCTACTCATTGAGAATGATGTAGGTTTCCTAACTAACATTAAGATGTGGCTAGCAACTGAATTCCAAATGAAAGATTTAGGAGACGTTCGGTTTGCTACGGGGATTCAAATCATAAGGAATCGAAAGAACAAAACACTAGTCCTGTCTCATGCAACTTGTATGGATAAATGCTTGTAAAATATTCAATTCAAAATTCCAAGAAAGGTTTACTACCTTTCAGACATGGAATCTCTCTATCTAAGGAAAAAAGTCTTAAGACACCTCAAAAAGTTGAGGATATGAGACGCATTCCCTATGTTTCAACAGTGGGCAGCCTGATGTATGTCATGTTGAGTACTAGGCCTGACATTTGATATGTAGTAGGGATTGTCATAGGTATCAATCTAATCCATGATCCCTGGACTGTCGTTAAGGGAATCCTCAAGTATCTTGGGAGAACGAGGAACTAATGCTTGTGTATGGCGCTAAGGATTTGATCATTAGAGGTTACATTGACTTTGACTTCCAAAGTGATAAGGATTCAAGGAAATCGACTTTCGGATCATTGTTCACTCTTAATGGATGAGTTATAGTACGGCGGAGCATCAAACGAGGATGCATCGCAGACTCCACAATGGAGGCCGAATATGTTGCCGCTTGTGAAGCAGCAAAAGAGGCGTTGTGGCTTAGAAAGTTCTTAACTAATTTGGAAGTTGTTCCAAACATGACTTTGCCCATTACACTTTATTGTGGAAACAGTGGTGTTGTGGCAAATTCTAATGAACCCCGAAGTCACAAAAAAGGCAAGCAAATAGAGAGAAAGTATCACTTGATATGAGAAATCATGCACGAGGGGACGCGATCGTCATGAAGATCGCTTCAGAGCATTACATTGCTGATCTGTTTACAAAGGATCTTATGGCTAAAGTGTTCGAGGGCAATCTACAAAGCCTAGGCCTACGAGATATGTACAATATAGCATAAGGCAAGTGGGAGACTTGTAAAAGGTATAGTGTATGCCCTAGTTTATTGTATTTGTACTTTATTGTACAACCCACTATTGCTTTTCGCTTTTGTACACCCCACTATAGTTTAGTTCAACTGGGACTTTGTTGGGTTTTATGCCCTAAACTCGTGGTTTTTAAACATAAAACAAATATTCATTCAATAAAGTTGTTATTGATATTTCTCTTAGAATTGCATTAAACTAAAATCCAATAAACTAACATCTGAGGTTATGTTATGAAACTAGAACAGTATATAATAGATATACGGCGTATATATTTGATATATACTGTATATATACAGTATATATTCAATATGCAGGTGGACAATGTTCCAGTAGTAACTGAAAGGGTCTATATTATATGGATAAGGTTTGGTACCTTATCTTGGTAGCACTATGGATATAGTCCACTTTGTAATAGTTACAAAGGCCTTGATCCAGGTCGTTCGTGTGGAGACATACGAGTGGGGGTATCGTATACAATGAGTTTGTATAAGACCAGACCGCGGAATAATTAATCTTTAGCTGTAATACTGTTAGCTAATAGATTAATATTTCAATAGGATAACTAGGTAACTCAATCTCAATCATGAGTGACTTCTGCACTCCTGCATATTAGGGCTCGTCCTTTGATTTGTATGGGTGAGAGTGGCTCGAGTCGCCGACTCAATATTCCTACCATTGTGGGGACCAGACGGAGTGAGGGGCTGGGAACATAACTGCACAAGATCGAATTCACTACTTCCCAAATTTAGAGTAAGTAGATGAGTGTTCTCTTAAGTGCTGTCTTCGAGACTTGAACAAGGTGCCCCACCCAATCACTGGCCTGATAGGGACTTTCAAATATTGGTTGGCCCATGACCGGGTTGTTCATTAGAGGATCAGCGGTAGTTAAGGTACAAGATGTAATACAGAGGTAAAATGGTAATTTGACCCATCTGTGGTTATGAACACTTGTGAAGGATTGACTTACCGTTAATTTTCAAAATCCATGGACGCATAATATTCTACAGCGAGACGAGTGCAGCTGTGGGTCTGTAGTGGAGTGACCAACAGTCATCGAATGTTGATTAATATGGTTAATGAGTCTAATCAATTAATCTCATATCGTTGGAGCTTCAGATATGTAGGTCCATTAGGTCTCCTTGCTAGTTCGTAAAGGATAGTTAAGAACATTTAGTCTAGAAAAAAATTTGAACTGTTCAAATTTGTTAAAGCGAATTAAGGTTACTTCTATGAGATGCAATTAGTATAATGTCTGTTAATACATTGTAATACAAAATTATGACAGCGATGGATATTAGAATATGGTTGATTAATTTAAGTTTAATTTAATTTAATTAATGTGATATATTAATTTGGTTAAATTAAATGAGATTAAATTAAATTTAATTAATAATTCTTTTGTGTAATGAATTAAAATAGATTTAGTTAATTATTATTCTTATAAAACTGTTTTTATTAAAAAAAAAAGAAAAAAAAGAAAGAAAGAGGGAAAAAAATGGGAGGAAAGCGAACTTCCCACCATTAATTGTGGGAAATAAGAAAGTTAAGTGGGGAAGTTGACTTCCCCAGTTACTCTTCATCATAAAAAGGAAGGTTCTCCCATTCCTTTTGGTCCCTAGGTCCTCGGTTAATTGAGTTTGTGAAACTCCAATGAAAAAATCTCTCCCTCGATCTCTCAATTTCCCTTTCAATTATAAGACGGTTCCCACAAATCGAGTTCTTAACATCTAGAGGATAGCGAGGAACACTTTTTGGTGGTGTTGGTGTCTAATTTGAACAGGTGTCTTCAAATGTATGTTTCACTAACTTCCTTTTATTCGTGCTTATGTATTTTCTTCATTGTAATTCTAAAACAATATCGAAACACACGCGTTCACGCGCTTCCGCTACGAGATCCGATCCCTTCAACTATAACTTCCACAAATTCCTTCATGTACTTCGCAGATCCATACTCTGCTTCATTGGTGGTTAAGCATTTCGACAGTGGCAAGTAATACCCCTACTTTTACAACACCCCGTGTAGAATCAAGTAGTGTGCAACCTGTCTTCTTAATTTATGTCTTTCATTTTTGATTTCTGCTTGTACACCTTGGAGAAATTCTACTATTGGATCATTCCAAAAGTTAGCACGCACGGTGACTTCACAATCTTCTTCGTCATTTATTGATGGTGCACCTAGCATTTCGACCAGGATAGTATGAGATAAGTCAGTTACAGAAGTATAAGCCAACCATGCTAATGCATCAGTTCGAATTTTCTGAACGAGATATTTGCCTTATCACAAAGTCTCTAAATTTTGCTAAATTTTCTCGTGCCTTTTGGAAATATCTAGCCATTTTTTGTCTTTTGCTTGAAATTCTTTAGTGATCTGGTTAACTATGAGTTGGGAATCACTAACGACTATCAAATATGCTACACCCGTACCTTGAGACATCTGATGTCAAAAAAATAAAGCTTCGTACTCTGCTTCATTATTAGATGCCCTGAAATAACATCTCAATGCGTATTCGAACCATGATCCTTTCGAAGATTGTAAAAGGATTCTGACTCCACACCTTTTTCTTTAGATGACCCATCGATGTATAGAGTTCACTGTTTCTTAGAATCGACTGTCATTTGATTTGTTTGTTAATTCAGCCATAACGACGGCGAAGGCTTGACCCTTCAAGGATACTCGAGGCTCAAAACTGATGTCATACTCATTCAACTCTAACGTCTATTTCATTAACCTACCCAAAGTTTTGGTTTATAGAAGACTTGCCGTAATGGGAAATTCGTTAAGACGACAATCCTATGGGCTTGAAAATATGGCCGCAGCGACCGAGCAGAAGTGATCAAAGCCAATGCTAAAATGCTTGGAGATCTGGTTTCTGTATTAATCATCCACTTTCTAGTGTAGTACACTGGTTTTTGTCGACTCCATTATCTCGGATAAAGACCGAACTAACCGTCAAGTCCAAGAGAGCAAGGTAAAAATACAAGCAATTGCTTGGTTCAGGTTTAGAGAGTAATGGCACTGTACCCATGTACTTTTCAACTTGTTGAGTGCTTGTTCACACTCTTTTGTCCACTCAATTTCCCTTTCATTCTAAGAATTTTAAAGAATGGAGGCATTTGTCTGTAGACCTGGAGACAAATCGTTTCAATGCAGGTATTTGGCCATTTAAGCATTGGACTTGCTTCAATATTTTTGGAGAGTCCATCAATAGAACGACTTTGATTTTATATGGATTGGCCTCAATTCCACGACGATTAGCCATAAAGCCTAGAATTTTTCCTGAAGACACTCCAAATACACACTTGGTCAGATTAAGCTCCATTTTCCAGGGTCGTAATACATTGAAAGACTCTATTAGGTCAGCCACATGTTGTGCGGACGTCACACTTTTTACAAGCATGTCATCTACGTAGACCTCCATATTCTATCCAATATGTTTTGTTAAATATCATATTCACTAGCCGTTGTGATATGAACCAAGAAGCTACCTTTGTTATGCCTCATGGACCGATTACAAGATCGAGAGCTAGGAAACTTCAACAAGCTTTGCTACTTCGTGTCCAAGCGTTCTTGAACTCGACAAGAGAAAAAAAGGAAGATGTGCAAGAAGTTGGAACTATGCACTTCAATTTGGTGCAAGTTATGCATTTTTAAGTGTTTTTAAGGCAAGTCAAAGTCCACTTGGTCAAGGTCAAAGTCAACTCCATCAAGACAAGTCAAAGTCAACTCATTTAATTCAAAAACCAAGTCAAACACTCACATCCATCATTATGGACGAGATTGCACTTATTTTGGTTGGCTTTCCATGTTCTTGACCTTTTCATTTCTTGTAAGTTATGTCTTTTCATTTACAAGTATTTTCATTTCTGGTAAGTTACAAGTCTTTTCATTTGCTTAAGACTTTTCATATGGCTTGCTAGGATGACTATATATAGCCCTGAGATGTCTTGTTGTAAACACAATTTGAAGTTGAATGAAAAGTGAGTTTTCTCATTAGCTTGGTTGAGAGCTTTATCTCCCATTTCCTGTGCAATTTCTTGTGTCTTTAGAATTTGCATGTTAGGATCATTCAAGCGGTGTTGATCATACCTCTTGTGGAGTGATTTGAATCACGAGTTTAG
>NW_019104779.1:104698-130545 GCF_001995035.1 Momordica charantia
AGCAACCCGGGCCGGCCATAGCCAACCCGAGGTCAGCGCCAAGCAGTGCTCAGCACCGAGGAGTTCTCGACCCAATGGTCGAGCACTTCACCGATTCGCCCCGACCCCCATGCAGCACGATCCGAGTCGACTTAGTCTCGACCCTCAATGCAGCATGAGGTCCACTCTGTCTAGATCTCCTGAGTGCATTAGTATTCAATTTATATAAATCCTAAAGGGAATAGGATTCAACTGATGTAAACACTAAAGGGATTAGGATTCAAGTGATGTAAATCCTGAAGGGATTAGAATTTGACCTCTATAAATACGAGAGTAAGCTAAACCCTAAATGCATGCTCACAACACCCCCACATTTTATACTCAACTACCCCGATTCTAACTTAAGCATCGGAGTCTGTATGGTAAGAGTCACACCGATCTTTAATGCTATTCTGTTTTGCAGGTCGCATCGATCCCTTTTACTCTTGAAGATGGGTGCGAATTTGACGGAATCTCAGGAGGCCAGGTTTCTGCATCAACAAATGCTAACTATAACGACAACATAGGTAGATTCACAATTCAAAATTTTGACGACTCAATTGAATCATTTTAAAGAATAATAAATATTGCAATCATAAACCTTAGGGTTTGAATTTGTAATTTTTAACCAAACTATTATTAGTACTAATATTGTGTTGTGTGTGACGTGTATGGGTGAAACCAAATCACGAATAAAGTATCAAGGACAAAAACTTAGAAAGATAGAGAGAATGGTTTAATGGGGGCATCCTCATGTTCATCTTGACTTGTTTATGCCAATCAATATTATTATTAATTATTAATTATTAATTATTATTATTATTATTATTATTAGGAAATATGAAATATGAGTAGGTGAGAAGGCAGATGAATCCCCCACACATTTTGTTGTGCGTTTTATC
The DNA here is from genome assembly GCF_001995035.1 of Momordica charantia. The sequence goes on from NW_019104779.1 coordinate 105,619, forward strand.
TCCAAAACCCTTATTTCTGCATTCGTAAGCATTGCCACTATATTTTGCTTTGGCTCTGCCCAAAAACACACGCTTCTCACCCACTTGCCTTGTGCTACTCTCTTATCCTTCTATATAAATATCTCTTTCCTTTCCATTCCTTTTGTATTCTTCACAATTTCCATTAATGCCAACTTTCCTCTAAATTAATAATCTTTCCAATTTATATATATTTTTATAATCTATCTCCTCAAAAAGCTGTCTTTCTTTTTCTCTTTCTTTTTTGCAATTTCAAATTTGAAAATTGATTGCCATTTAGTTCATGAATCATGGTGGATCCACCATGATCAATTCTATCTTGACTCCATTTGAGAGTACTTTTGAAATTAGGCTTAAAATTCTAATTTAGTTTCAAAACTTTACACTTGTATTCTATTTCAATCTTTAAGGATGTGTTTGGTTGGTGATCTGAAAACAAGCGATTCAATAAAAATAATTGTTTTCAGTGTTTGTAGATATTTGTTTGGTATCCGATGTTGAAATTGAATCTCAATTTAAAAAATTATTCAAGTAACGTAGTTACCAACTAAATATTTAGTTAAATCTAAAATAATATTAATTAATTTATTATATATATTATAAATTTGTAGAAATATTATTTTACAACATTATATATTTTAGATAGTATATCATATCTTAATTTAAGAGTTACTAAAAATTAAACGAGTTTATAACATTATATAATATATTTATTAAAGCTTTATCTTTCTTAATATAATAATGTATTTTAAATTTGTAAATTCAAAATCTGAAAATACTAACAACATTAAAATGTTGTTTTCATAATTTCTACTCACCACAAAATCCGTCAAGCAACTATTCTTGATTCAGTGAATCTTGAAAACGAAAGACAGATACCAATCAGATCCTAAACTTTTGTTTTAGTCAGCAAAAATCTTATAGGTTAAAAAAACATTAATATTGTTTAGTTCAATAAATGCCTGACAAGAGTTGGAATGTGGATCGAATAATCTATCTATAATTTAACGCTAAAAGTTTATACAATTATTGGATAAAAACGACAAAAGAATCAAGAAATGGCACTTGTTGATGATATATAGAACCACTTTGTGCAGCTGAATTCTAGATGCAATGATGTAATAGATAGATAATAGTTGATTGCCCGAGGCCAAGAAAAGTGGGAAATGATCAAAGCTAATCATTCCAAATTTGTGGGCTAAAACCCTTTGCCTTTGACTGAACAACAGTAGAAAGAGAGGAATAGGAAACTGATTGATAAATCAGAAGGCAATATAGAATCTCATTCTATTTCTAACTCTCTATACAGTCTTTTTCTGCTTAATAATTATCCCTCAAACAACAGAGAATAACAAGAGGCCAAAGATTTTGCCCAATCTTTGCAATCAATTAAACTTTTCCGAACTGATCCCAAGATATGATATTGGGGCAATTTGGCCTTTTCTCTTTCTATCTCTAGCCACCCATCTAGCTTTTCTCCAAAGTGCTTGTGGGTATTTTTTAATGGATCATTTTTATAACAACAAATCATATCAACCCGCGTAAGTTACTATGGCTCGGGTCATATGAAGTAGGTAAAGTTTCACGTTTATGAATGAGTATGTCTATTTCATCAATTAATTATGGGTGTCTTTTTTTTTATAACTCATCATCGATAGCTTTTTATCTTTTTACTCCTATAATTGAGGACACCCGTGCCCATTCTAGAGCTCAAATGGAGAGGATGTTAAAGATTTTTGGTATTACGTTCACTTAAAGATTGAAATACTATACTTCATGGTAGGTGATACGTACTGCAAGGTCCAAGTATTGCTGTACTGAATTTATTTAAGTGTATTGTGATGTCATGATACAATCATTTTCCTAGTGAATATTAATGATTTGTGAAAATAAAATCTTTTGATTTAGAAGCTCAGTGCATGAATCATAAAATTGAACTTTTAAATGATCAAAGAAGTAATGGAAAAATATTTCAAACCAGTAGGGATTAAATTATCCTTTTTCTCATAAAAATAATTATAAAGACAATTTAACCATGTGGATCAAATCTTGTCATCACCACTATTAAGAAATTGACAACTCATTATTTTTTATAAAAATCTCTATTTTTACCTTTATCTTCTGACCGTCAACATTTAATGAGGGTGAACACAAGCTTGCTATTTGGGAGCTAAATATTTTTCAAAAAGGATTACGTATCAATTAACAAAATTAATATTTAACTTAAGACACCTATTCTAACTAAAAGGTGGTAAATTGAAACCTAAAATCGAAATCAATATCTAAGTTAACTATTCATTATTATTTTTCTTTGGAAGGACAAAGCTGAATTTTCCTTTTTACAAAAATCAATATTCACGAATATTTTAGAAAACTTTTATATGGTAAAAAAGACAAAAGAAAAAAAAAAGCAGGATTAATTACAATGTCTTGATAAGATAAACAAATATTATATTATCATCTAAATTAAATATATTTTGTGTGTGGTAATACTCAAGAATTAAAAAGTGGGTGACCATTGGTAATGTTAATTAGGACCACAAAATAAAATTTTGGCAAGCTTTTGTTGGGCCATGCAATGTTATGGACAAATTCATTAAATATATATATTTTATTTCTTCACAGTGATATTAATAATTGCATGGAGATGAAAGTCCTAATTGGAGAAGGGGCTTGAGGCTCCCAAGATTTCAAACCATTTAAGAGACACATAAGAGAAAGACACATAAAGGAAGGAGTTGACAGCTCAATCATTCCCATCAAGGGGGTCCCACTCAAAATCAACTCCTCTAGGAATTCTATTTTAGAATAATTTTAAGTTTCGTTGGATTTTTTTTTTAAATAATGTTTTGTTTTAAACTTATTTTTAAAATAACGATGGTATAAATAAAATTTATAGAAAAATGTGTTTCTCAAACATGTTTAGAAAATAATGCCTGAAAATTAGGATGTGACTTCGTGGACCAACTGAGATGGTCATAGTTTCTAGGATTTCATAATTTTCAAATTCACACCCCGCGTAATCCCACCCCCAATTCCATCTTTTTTTTCTTGTTTTGTCGGTTGGTTTTTTTTTCCCTTTTTAGGTTCTATATGGGCATTTTGATCGTTTTTTCATGGGTTTCGAACAACATTGGGGCCTATTTGAAATGATGGGGCTAGTTCCGGTGGCAAAGAACAAAATTCCAAATCCAATTCCATGGTCGAACACATGGTGGAAGTCGGAATGGGTGTTGACGACGATGAAGGAAACGACGTGGATGGAGAATCCTCCGACAAGACGAGACTGTCGGTGAGAGGAAGGAAGTGGTTGAGAGAGAGAGGTGGTTGAGAGAGAGAGAGAGAGAGAGCACTTTATTTTGGGAACAATGGAATCAACAAAAGAATTTCGTGTTTGCGGATAAAAATTATGAAACTTAGCAACTTCATCCTAATTTTCACGCGTTATTTTTCAAATAAGTTTTGAAAAACACGTTTTTCTTTCGATTTTATTTACACCAACATTATTTTAAAAATAAGTTTAAAAGAAAACATTACTTAAAAAAAAATCTTAAAAAAATATCGAGTTTCGTTGGCTAGATAATTTGGATCATATGTTTCTTGTTTTCAAATGAATTCAAATGATTATCTGTTTGGTAGGATTGTTTTTCGAATTTTGTAGTCAAAATAGTAGAAATTTTGAAAACAATTTTTTTATGTTTTGAGTGTTTTCAGATTTTAAATCCAAAACTTGAAAATGCAGAGTTATATTAAAAAAAAACTTTTGATTAATATACTATTCATGATTTTTAATCCAAAACTTTGAAATGCAGAGCTATATTAAAAAAAGAGACTTTTGATTAATACACTATTCAGGTTATAAATTCATTTCATTTTTGTTAAAATTAAAACACGTAAAATATAATATATTTTAAATTATATAATATTACAAAATACTAATTCTAACTAAATTTATAACGTTTATGTTAAAAAAATAATTAATAATATTTTAAATTAAACTAAATATTTTCTAACTAATGACTTCCTAATATATTAATAAAACATGTTGAATTTTTTTTATTGAGATAAATTTTTTAGATCTGCTACCCAACACATATTTGAAAACAAAGAATGCAACCCTGTTTTCATTGAATCCGTATCTTTTAAGTTAAAAAGGGTGTACTTGACTGGTGATCTAAATTTAATGAAAAATAAAATTGTATTGTTTTTTAATATTTATTTGGTAACAGATTAATTAGAAATTGAATTTCATTTTAAAAAATTTTTGAATGAGTGTTCAGCAATACATTTGTAATCTAAGGAGGGTTACAAACTAAATATTTAGTTTAATCTAAAAAATATTAATTAATTTATTAACATTTTTGTTATAAATTTTATAGAATTATTATTTTACAATATTATATAGTTTATAATATATATATCTTACATATTTTAATTTTAATAGAAATAAGATAAGTTTGTAACATAAAATAGTATATTTATCAAATTTTTTTTTATGTAATTCAATATTTTAAAGTTTCAAATTCAAAATCTAAAAACAGTCAAAAAGATTTTGTTTTCAGAATTTCTACTCTTCAGATCACAGAATTCAAAAATAGTTTTAAAAAATAAATCTTTCCACTGAAAGCAAGAAACGGAATCTAAATTACATATGAAACATACCTTAATTTCATTTCCATATTAAAGATACCCATTACTTTTTATTGTTTGAAAAATATTTTATGATGTTTAAGGTGAAAATTTAATCTTCTAAAGTTTAATCAATTAAGGTTTTAGTCATTGACGTGTCAATATATTGCCTAGGTGGGATGAACCAATATTTTTATTGCTTTATATGATGACAAAATATTTAAAAAAAAAAAAAAGACACTAGCTACAAAATTTTTAAGAATTTGAAAAACTTAATTATTAATCTAAATAGTTGTACGATTTTTATTATGAATTCATAGTATCAACGGTTCTGTCAATATTTTTGTTGACATGATAATCTTTGTGTTCTAATTATATTTTACTATATTTACATTTTTTAGTTGAATTAGGTGTATGAGTGGTGATTCGAATCTTCAATTTTGATTGAGAGCAATATCCTCTTTAGACTCGTAGGGTTTCAATTACCTCGGGCTCAACCTCGCCTGAGGTCGAACCCGAGAAAAATGACTACAGAAGCTTAAAAACTTCGAGGTTGAGTCAACTTTTTCTATCACCAACCGTTGACCTCGAGCGAAACCTACGAAACCCCACCCGAGGTTCATCGTTTCTTATGAAACTCGGCTGGGAAACCATAACTCCCGCTCGAGGTTCATAGTCAACCTTCACAGAATCATGCCGAAATACGAAACTAAATTTAAAAATGACAACCTCTTTCAAAATCAAAGCAAAAAAAGCAAACAAAACAATAAAATTGCTTTTCAAATGTAGTCCAATCTTAGGAAGAAATCAAAAGCAGCAAAATCAAGGGCAATGGTTGTTGCGAATTAAATGATTCTCGGGCGAGAATTAATATGACCCCGACCGAAGTTTTTTCCAGCAGTCATGTCTTATAATTAAGGGCATTTTGGTCATTTCATTTCCTCTGACACATCATTAATGTTTAAAGTAGGTCATTTGGACACATTCTTGACGGGTGGATCATTTGAGCATTTCAAAAACTTTTAAAGGTCATTTGAGTCACCTCGTGTTTGGTTGGAAGTTTAAGCATGGTTATTAAATTTGGGTTTATTAAGCATAAAAGTGTGTTTTTTTTGGTAGATTTTGAATTTTTAATAAATAATAGATACTTCATATATTAACTATTTTATTGAAATTATTAAAATTAAATTAAAATTTTTGTTTCCGTATGAAATTAGGAAGCATAAAAAAATAATACATTTGTTTGCTTAATTTTTTCGATAATTGTTTTATATCTGACATGTAATTTATCAGAAAATAAGTATTATCCATGGTTTATTTAATCTTTGTTCATTTCTTGTTATGCTAATTACCATTAAAAAATAAACTTAACTTCTTTTTTTCTTTTTTACATAATTAATGTATTTGATTAAAAAGTTAACACGTTTTAAACAATAATTATTTAAAAGTAATTATCTTCAAAATAAACTAACCAAAATAGTTAAATTCATTTATCGTATAAAATACATTTCTTTAATTAATTACGCTAATTTGACTTTTAACTAGTAAAAAGAGTTCCATAAAATTATGGATTTAGAGAAATGAACTTGTTAGATTGTATGACCTGGATTGAATTTTGAATTTAAAATTAAACAGTTTAGATTATTTATATATATGTGATTAAAAATGTAATAATATTTATTTTGTGAGTATGAATAAGTTATTTTTAATCTAATTATTAATCTAATGTTTTTTAGTAATTACTGTGTGAAGTCAATATTTAATTAGTTTTGTTATTAATTTTTAAAAGTATTTTTCGAAATCGGACTAAAGTGTGTAAATAGATTATTGCATATAAATTTATCATTATAATTCTTCTAAAACATGGAGTTTATAATAGGTATAAATGAAATGATTAGGTTGGTTTTTGTCAAAGTTGACATATAAGTTTAAGAAAATTGAACTAAATCACCGTTACAGTTCCACTGATCGAATTAAGCCGATTTGGCTAATTTTTTCATTTTCCAATTTTAGCTTTCACTCATAAAATATACGATTAAATTTTTTTTGTCGATATATGAATTAATAATTTCAACTTATAATTTTAATTAAATTTCTTTATTTTTTATAATAATTTAATAGATAATATGATCCTATAAGAAGTTATATTAGTGAATATCATAGTTATATAAACTGTATATCAGTAATAAATTAGAGGTATATGTGTGTGTATATATATATCAATCATAGTTATCCATCTACAGTTGACAGTGTAGTACAATCTCCCAAGCAAACTTGCTCTTCAAGTTTACTTAAGCAAAAGGATCCCTATAAATATGTGTTCCCAAAGCAGTAGAGGTACGAAAATCACACTACTCTTACCCAATATTGTTATTAGGGATTGCACATTGAAAATATAAGAGACGTCACAATTAGTTTTGAGATGTAACTCTATAAATATTAATATAGTATTAGAGCCCAAAAGCTAAAACAAGTATCCTCTCAAGAAATGAGATTCGACCACGATTGGTGAACCCAAAAGAGTCACCATTTATAGGAGACATGTTAAGGATCTCATATTGAAAAGATAAGGAACCTAATAAGATTTTATAATATAATTGTTTATTTCCTTTTTTTTTCTTACATAATTGTCTTAGAATTTTATTTAAGTAATGATCTTACTTTAATTTTTCTTATACTTTTTGTTATTTTAATTTGATTACTTTGAAAACAAAATACATTCTCTAACTCTTTTAAATTCACTCTATTAAAAATAAAGTAATACATATTTAGATTATTTTAATTGACCAACTTCAATTGAAATACCATACATCTATATTTCTTATTTTTATTATGTCTAATTTAAGAATTAAATGTTTTTTTAATATAGATTTTATTTGAGTAAGTTAAAAATACAATACAATTTATTTTGTTATTTTGAATATTACTAATTTAAAAATAAATAAAAAATTTTATTTTAATATATGCTCGCTTGAAATTAAATATCTTCATCTTCATAAATTCAAAATAAACTATTATTCTTAATTTAAAGTCACTCGTTTTACAAACTATAATTATTTAAACATGTATAAGAGAAAACAATAATTAAAATAAAAATAATAATTCTTTAATAAAGAATTAAGATTATTTAAGTACTTAATTAATTTGATTTCATCACATGTTTAAATTTAAATTTTTAAATTTAATTATTTAAGCTTGACATTTTAAATTCTGTTTTACATCGAGACATGACTACGTCTACATATCTTTAGGAAAAAAAACTACATATATATAAAATTGAATTATAATTCATTTAATATATAATAATTGAAAATTATATATTTCTATGAATTAAAAAAATAAATTTGCATTACAATTTAAAAAACTTCAGTATGTATTATTGTGAGTATGGAAGGAGATGAAACAAAAACAATTAAATTGTAAAAAAATAAAATTGAATAATTGGAAATTAGAAGAAGAGAGATGTCACTAGGGAAGAGTAGTAAAAAAGAAAATTACTTACCTCCTTATTGAGGAGAACCTTGTCCTCTTCACCATTAAATATATTTGACAATTCATTATTATTAACAAAAAAAGTTTATATTTTTGTATTTATCTTTTCTAGCTATCAAACATTTAATGGTGAGAAGGATAAGGTTCCTCCTCATTGCTGAAGATGTTAAGTATTTTCCGTAAAAAAATATATAAGAGAAAAATTGTACTAACTCACCAAAATTTAAAATAAATAAATAAAAAAAGAAAAAATGGTGGGACCACCAAATTTGAGAGGATGTGGTCACATGGTGAGGATAGAGATAAGAGAAAAAATATATGATTTGATGCGGGACACGTGAAGAAAGAGAAGAGAGATAAAATAAAATAAAGTGAGAAATTAAATAGTAAATTGGGGGAGTTGAATTGTAAATTTATTCTTCAAATTTGTAGTTTTAAAATTCTTCACTCCAAGAAGGGGTGGAGTTTCTCACTCAACTTCACTCTTGTGAACTCCTTCGCTTCAAAAGTCCCCAAGAGAGTCAAGATTGATTTGAATATTACCATTTTGTTTGGAGAGAGATTTTGTATAGTGTTGGGATGAAAAATTACAGCGTGGCACGTGGACCAAGAGTTGAGGTCTATCACGACCTGCAAAGATCGCCACCTACGACTTAGAACCTCAAATAAATGTCAAGGATCCATAGTTCATCTGATCCAAGTTAAGATTCCGACATTTTTCTTGTACAATTGGGAGTAGTTCAACAACCTTAGTAACAAACTAACGCTTGCCATAGCGGAAACATATCGACCTAACCCCTGTAAATACATCATAACTCCACTCAATCATGTATGCAATTATGTCTGAAATCAACCTCGAAATTTGAACTTTGGAGTAACTTGAGTATCAGAGTGTTTATTCTTTGCATGCAAGTCTTCCTGTTTAGCTCGTTCTTATTCGACTCACCTATGTAGCTCACACATATCCCACCTCGCATAAACAGTTGTTGTATTAAAAAATTATTTTTTGTTTCAAGGGCACGATCAAGTGAAATTTATTTTCCAAAGTGTATTAAAGATTATGTTTTAAATAAGTTTTTGTTTTAATTTTTAAAATTATTATAAGATTTTTTATATGACTTATTACCAAAAATACGAATTGTTGTATCCTTAGAATATTGATATGAATATTGCTAGGTGAACAAGACCATTATTAATATAGAACGATGAATCCTCCACCTCAATTGTGTATGAGAAAAACAAAATTAATTATTTAATATAATTTTGATTCACTAAATATTGGTTCATATAGATATTTAAGTTACTACAAATTTAATAATATATACTAAAATAATTTTATGTAAAAATTAGATATTAAAATAAAGTATTTAAAAATAAAAAAATGAAATAAACATGAAAATTCAACACAATTTTTTTTAAAGAGTATATCTCCATCTAAAATATCGTGCTCATTTACTCATATTATTATATTAAAAAAACACTATTTTTTAAAATGCACAATGACAAATATAATTTAACCACATAACCCCATATGATGCCAAATTCCACTATCTACATATTATAATATATGACCCATGAAAGCTGTCAGTCAAATCAACAGTAAATAAGAACAAAGGCTTTTCTTTTATTTTAATTTTAAATTTAACTTTTATATGTTTGAGATATTAATGGTGTGTGTGTGACTGTGTGGTCCTATAAATTCTTGGTAAAGCAAAACCATCCATTTAATTAAATTCAAGAAAATGATCACTATAAATAAATGCTTTTACTTATATAGGCCATTGGCTTACTTATATTGCCAACTTATAAAAACTCCACAAGCATGTTTTATTATATAGTTAATTAGGTCATACCCAACAAATATGTTGTTTTAATTAGAACATGATAGCGACATGTCGAGTGTTTACATTGTTTTTAAATTAAGATTAGTTCATAAAATACAATATACGAACATTGAGATCTATAATTTTAAAATTATTTTATTTCTAACTACGTATAGATCAAATAGTTAGAGGTTACTAATTAAAAAAAAGTTAGGCAGTGACACATTTTTACTAGTACAAAACAACCACCACAATACCTATACATTAATTATCAATTAATAATAAAATGAAAATTTGTAATTTGTCATCATACATGCACTTCTTTGACAATATAATGTTATGAATTATGGTTGTATTGTATTTGATCTCGGCAATCAACATTTTTTTTTACCATAGCATATGTTCATATTATGCAAAGTTCTATAGAAAAGAGAACAATTTGCTTCTATATATATGTCTCACTCGTAAAAATTTCACTCTTATATACTTTTATGTTGTTTAATTTACATTTTAATCACGAGTTGTTGAATTTTAGACCAAAGTGTTTTTAAACTATGAATTTATAATATAAAGGAAACCCATAATTTAATTCAAGACGACCATCAATTTTTTGAAGTTGATTTTTAGACTATTGTTAAAAAAATTGACCATGGTCTAAAGTAAAATCATAGTTGATTTTTAACAATGGTATAATTTTAAAAACATAGTCTAAAGTTACATTTAGGCCAAAGTTTTTCTAATCATATTTGTTGACTAAAGTAAGCTCTTGGGCTCTAGACCACAAAATATCTTTAATCAACAATTTCTTCTTGCTATGATATACATTTTTTCTTTTTTCGAAATACCTTGATATAATTCTGAACTTTGGCCGGATAATTCTGAACTTTGGCTCGACTTTTTTTCCTTTCTAAAATCTAGTCTATAATTGAGTTGTTTGCAACGGTTTGGAAAAANTTGGCTCCCGTAATAATCAAATCATATTTTCATCATCATTGAAAATTTGATAATTCATTAATTTTTATAAAAAGTGGTTCTTGTATTTCTCTCTCTTAATTGTCAAATATATAATAGTGGTAAGAATACGATTCTCTCCTTATTGTCAAAGATCAAGTATTTTTCTTTAAAATTTTTTTTTGTTTACTATATATATAGAAAACTTTTAGTGTCATTTGTTTTTCGAGAATATAGATGACTAGCATCTAAAGATGTCCAAAATTTCAGATGCTCGGAATTTTAGATGTCCAACATCTTTAGATAACCATGTTTGTTTCGTAGATAGATTTTTAAGGATATCCGAGAATATTTGGATACCCAGATTTGTTTTCCAGATTTATTCTCAGGAATGTGTTAAATTTATAAAATGTTCCAAAAATGTCATCACAAATATTTATATAATTTACAAATTCATATAATATAATATATTTATTTGAATTGATTTTTATTTATTTTTATTTATTTTTTATATGTTATTTTGAACAACAAATTAATTCATTATTAATTTAATATAAGTCTCATTTCCAACTTTAATAGTTTTCTAAAAGGACAATTATATAATTTATGTTACCTTGGGTGAAATTTATTTATCTTATCATCACATTATATTGTCTTTAAGAGGAAAAATATCACGGGTATGTTGGCGGTAAAAAAAATGTTGCTTTACAATTATATATTTATGATAATAAATATTATTAATAATGTAATTCCTTCGAAATATTAAAAATAAATGGAGATGTTATATAATTTAATTGTAGTTTATTTTACATGTAAATCTAATGTACAAATATACTTAATAGCATAAAATTATTTATTAGACGATGAGTATATTAATTTATTTTAATTATAAATTTAAAAATAAAAATAAAGAATTTTTTGAGGAAAAATTAAAAAAATTGACACAATAAAATATATAGAGAAAAAAAAATGGAGGGCGAAAATGTAAAAAGTTGATGCCCTAAATACAAGAATCTTGGAAACCCGTGTTTCAAAAGGGCATCCAAAACTCATATGATGCCTCCAGTATGAACATCCTAGGATATTTAGGTATCTCGAAACAATGTGGGAATTGAGATGTCCGTCTAATGAGAATCTTGGATTCTCATGAAACAAACGGTCACTTAGCTCTTTGGTGAGGACCAAATCTTGTCCTTACCACGTCTAGAAAAAATGACAACTTATTATTTTTTTTAAAAAAATCTATATTTTACATTTCTCATTCTTCATTGTCAAATATTTAATGGAGTTAGAACAAAGTTACTACTCAACATTGAAAGAGAAAGTATATACATATACAAATATACATATATATAAAAAGAGCGAAATATTTTCCTATAATGCACACAATTATTGGAAATTGTGGTCCGTGAATGCATTCATTTATCTAGTAATATTAGACCAATTTGAATCTAATAATATATTTGTCTTTTATAAGAGAAAAAAGAAAAAAAAGATTCACATTCAAAGGTACCTGGAAAAAGGGTTCCATTATTCACCGTTTATTTCTTTTTCAAATTTAAATGAATTTGTTCGTATGTATTATAATTTCATCTTTTTGGACTGAATCTATCTAAAGTATTTATTTTTGTTTTGATATGTTTGACATTTTCATAGTCCATTATTCGACATGAACATGCAGGATGAATCTACATTTCTATTATTAAAAAAAAAGACAAAATATAAAAAAAATAATAAAATATCACTAATAGTTAATATAGACATAATATTAACATTAAAATTCCTTAACACTAGACTAAAATATTTATTGGTTATTTAAAATATTTATTATAATATTTAATTATTTTCTTTAAAATATTCATTATTATTAATATTTTATCTATCTTTTCATTTACATTCCCATAAATTAAAACCTCTCAATATTTTTAACTGACATAAAACTGGCTATTCCAAATGCTAAAAGGCATATACTTTATTAATTGATTGGATCAATATTTTCATATTAAATGGTATATTACTTAATAAAAAAATAGGAAAAGAAAAAGAGAAGGAAAGGAAGAGAGAAAGACGAAGTCTAGGGTTCAATTATGAAGTTATTCCCTTTCATCCAATTGTGGCTGAGCTAATTCCATTTGTCCTTTTCTCACAAATTTTCTTTATCCCTTATGCTTTTAGATATATACTTTTATTGAATTCCACAAAATACAGCACAATCTGTTTAAAGATAAACACAAGGGGGCTCTTGTAATGGACAAAAAATATCTGCTTTCACATTGGGACACATCCACATTATTTTAACCCTATGGTTTATATTAGTTTTCAAGATTATATGAATCTTATTACATTGACATTTCCATTAAATTAATCAAAATACCAAATTTTTTAAAACATACATTAATAATAATAGGATAAGGCAAGTGGACGCAATAGTGTGAGATCACATATATAATATATTAATGGAAACAAAATTAAATCACCATAGATACATCTTTTAAATCTGGTAATAAATTAAAGAAAAAGTTAATCTTAATATAATAAGATTTTGTTACTACCAATACGTGACATAGTAATTAACATGTATTCCTTTACTCGAGGTTGAAAGTTTGATCTTCCATATATCTCCAAATTATTGTACTAAAAAAAGATTGATTACCCTTTTAAAAGTTTTGGTTTTTGTCCTCCATAATTTTGTATAAAGCTTATTTAATGTTTGTCATTAGTTAAAGATTAAATGGTAAAATATGTGTTGTTACATTTTTAAAATAAGTACGAAAATTTGTCAACATGAACATAGCTTAGCGATTAAAACAAAATCTTGATCTGGCTTCTTAGAGGTGGGAGGTTGAATTAAAATGATGTAATATGTGATTATTAACTCAATCTCAATATGGTTAATTGTTAAAACATAAATATCTTTGTTGAGTATACACTTTGAATTTCCACGAGTTAATTTAAAAGTTATTTATTTATTTTTTAATACAATATGTGGAGGTGGAAGATTGAACTTACAAATTCTTGGTTGGAGATATATGCCAATTACCACTAAGCTATGCTCGCTTTGACGTTAGAAAGTTAATTTAATACGTTTAACTATTCAACATATATATATGATCAACATCATATTTAATAAAATCTCAAACTATGCTAATTAAGTCCGTAGAGTTGAATAATTAATGCTAATTAAGTAGAATTCCATGAAGGATGGCACAATCTCAAACGCTTAGGATCTTGAGGTACTATACCTACTTAACATCTCAAGTTTTAATCTTGCATGGGTCACTATTCAATCTAGACAACACATTCCAATTATAAAGATCCATTAGTACAAGACACACGACATGATTCGAAAAGAAAAAAAAGTTAATGTAAACCACAATAAAAGAACATAAAAAAAAGAAAGAGAGCGTGCGTTATATTGTTATTTTAAGGAGAGAGAGAGAGAATTGTTAGGTCCATAGACTTGGCTTATATAAATGTCACTGGTACACACCCAAAGTCCACCATAGAAAGCAAGAAGAATCCAACAAAAGGGAGGGAGAGAGAGAAGATGGTTATTGAAGAGGAAAGTATGAGAAAAGGGCCATGGACAGAGCAAGAAGATTTCCAACTGGTGTGCTTTGTGGGGTTATTTGGCGATCGCCGGTGGGATTTCATCGCCAAAGTATCAGGTTTGAAGGTGGCGGGAGAAATACCTTGTTCAAGTCCTAGCTAGGTAGGGCTTTTTTCTTTTTTTTCTTTTTTGTTTCATTAAAATTCATCAATTCGTTAATTAGAACACATCAATATTCATATATTATTAATTAATATTAATATTAATCCCATTTTGAAACCCTTTTTAACTTCCTTCTCCTCTCTCTCCCAGGCCTCAAAAGAACCGGCAAAAGCTGCCGTCTCCGTTGGGTCAATTACCTCCACCCCGGTCTCAAGCGCGGCAAGATGACTCCCCAAGAGGAGCACCTCGTTCTCGACCTGCACTCCAAATGGGGTAACAGGTTCGTTCTAAATTTTACGTTCTAACTATTTATATATATAATAGGAAAATACTCAGACTCATTTAATGGTAAAGACCAAATTTTGTCCTCGTTGTCGTTGAAAAATTGACGACTCGTTAATTTTTATAAAAAGTACTTGTTTTTGCATTTTTCTCTCTTAATTATCGATCTTATATAATAATATATATATTGATGGAGTGTTATGGTTTTGCAGATGGTCGAGGATTGCTAGGAAGCTGCCAGGACGAACAGATAACGAGATAAAGAACTTCTGGCGAACCCACATGAGAAAGATAGCGCAGGAGAAGAAGAAAGCGGCTGCAGCCACCACCGTCATCCTCTCTCCATCGTCCTCCTCCAACTGCTCCTTGGCCTCGAACAACCCGGCCATCGACTCGCTTCCCTCGGTGGAGATCGGAGAAGAAAGCTTCTACGACACCGGGGGACATCGAGTCGAAAACACAGAAGAGGAAGAGGATTACAGCATGGATGATATTTGGAGAGACATCGATCAAACTGTTTGTGATGATGAGAAGATGATGTGCAACTTCAGCTGGGCTCCGGTGGCTTCTCCGCCGTGGGAGTACGGGCAGTACCCGCCGTGGAAGGTGGCCGAGGAGGAAAACAAGGCGTTTGCGGCGATGAATATTTATGACCACGGCGAGGCGGTTGCTCTAACATGAAAACCATAGAATTTAATTCATTTTAAAAATTGTTAATAGAGAAGTTTAAATAATATTATGTTTTTGTGTTTTTGAATGGAGGGATAAGGGAAAGCTCTGACCTGTATAGCATTTTGGAGTTTCCTTTAGACTTTATTGCTGCATCTCATGCATGACCACCATACCCCACTTTTCAAACTACTGTTACAAGTTCTGTGTGATCTTTCCCATTTTTAGTAGAAAGTTAATTAAAATTGCCTTTGGCTCTAAATTGTCCTCTTTCTCTCTCCTCTCTCTCTAAAAATGGAAGTCTAGTTTGGAATATTTAACTTTATTATGGATGTGTTCTCTCTTCATTGGGAGGTAGTCTACTTTCGGCATAACTTTTAGATTTATATTCTATTTTGTTCCTAAAATTTTATGTTATTCCATTTTAAAAGTACTCTTGATTTGAGATTGAATGACAGAGTGAATTTCCACCCATACATTTCTAATAATGTATAGGATAAAACAATTAACTTAGGTTTTAAAATTTAAAATGCAAAAGTATATGTTTGGTTTAGATTCTATGTGATTCCAAATCTGGATGAATATCAAATTAATTATATTGTTATTATTTTAGAAATGAAGTCCAATATTTGTTATTACATGAAAGATTATGATGAGACTTTAAATTATGTTTCTACGAAAAGAATATGATGAGACTTTAAATTATGTTTCTACGAAAAGAATTTGATGTAAATCCCACCAATGATCCATTGGATGTACCCGAGGGAGCAATTACAAAAAGCAACGCAAAGAGGATTCAAGAGGTTTTTACACTACATCTTCAAAGGCTGATCAATACACAAGAACCAACAAAAAGTTTTGAACCCAAAATTCTTTATAATGTTACTTCAATGAGTCAAAAAGAGAATGAAGCAAAGATGACACAAAAAAAGTTGTCTATTTTGAGAGATGATATGGAGGACCAAAAGAGTGTGCAGAATTGTGAACGGGTGCCTTTGTAGATTGAAGCTTTTGAGAGTTTGTGATGTCAAAGTTGGTCAAAACTTATCCAAATGTGAAGCAGCTCTTACAGATGATAATTAAGACAGAGCGTGCCTATGTTTGCTGATCCGTATTTAGGCTTCTAGATTGATGTGCAATCAACTTTTAAGTTTGTATTTCTTATTTTCTTCAATTTAGGACTCTGACTAAAGACTTTTGGTATTTCTTTGTTGAACATCCCTTCGACCTATTTATATACTTGTAATGACCTTGTTATGACAGATTTAACATATTGAAATCAAGAACTTTTGTTCCTTAACACATTTGGTGTTGTCTCTTTCAAATCTTGCTTTAGGTTTTGTTATAAGGAAATAATCGAGATCCAGCTAGGCGACAGGAGACCGAAAGAAAGCTAAGAAGTGGGCACGAACCACGAAAGGGGGTCGACACCTAGCGACCCGAGCCGGCCCTCAACTGACCAGGCCTTAGCGTCGAGCAGTTCTCGCCCCCCCGACCGAGAACCCTAACAGTTCATCCCGAACCATCCCACCTTGACTCTCGATTCAACCTTAAGCCCACAATGAAACGAACGGACTCGAAGAAAGCATGAGACCCACTTTGTTTAGATCTCCTGAGTGCATTAGAATTCAACTTATATAAATTCTAAAGGGAATAAGATTCAACTGTTGTAAATCTTGAAGGGATCAGAATTCGACCTCAA
Organism: Momordica charantia; assembly: GCF_001995035.1. Next base: position 122,897 of record NW_019104779.1, read on the forward strand.
TAAATAGGAGAGTAAGCTAAACCCTAAAGGTATGCTCACAACACTGCTCACTTTATATACTCAACTATTTCGATTCTGACTTAAGCATCGGAGCCTGTGTGGCAAGAGCCACACCAGTCTTTAATACTATTTTGTTTTGCAGGTCCCGTCAATCCCTTTTATTATTGAAGATTGATGCGAATTTGGCGGAATCCCAGGAGGCCAAATTTGTGCATCAACAATTGGCGCCGTCTGTGGGGACGACTAAGATCTAAAAGTCTAGACGATTGATGATGAATTGACCGATAACTGCTTAGATACAAGGAGATCTCAGGAGAAACAAACTGACATGTATTCTGGAGGCAGACCACAACTTTCTAACGACAAATACCATACGACTTAGGGGTTTCCCCTACCTAAGGTAGTAGAAAAAGAAAATAAAATCAATTAGTTCTGAAGCAGGACCCAAAATGAACGAATTAACAAATTCTAGGACAGATCCTGGATGAGGTAAATCGACGGATTCCAAAACAAACTTCGAGATAAATGAGTTAACAAATCCCTGAAAAGAAAAAAACAACCTACACTTATCTGTGGTCCACGGAAGAACAAAGCTACTGCAAAGACCTGACAAGCAACTACATAACTGGTCATAACCAATCTAAGACATGAACAGACTCCAGGGCATGACTGGATCCAAGGCATAACCAAGTGTCGACTGAGCAGGTCTCTTCGACCGATTAAGTCTCTTATGCCCACTAGGTTTCTTCCACCGGTAATGTCCCTTCGGCCGACCAGGTCATTTCTACCGACCAAGTCTCTTCGCGAACCAGGTGTCTTCGATCGACCAGGTCTCTTACGCCGACCAGGTCTCTTATACTGACCAGGTCTCTTCCGCGGACCAGGTGTCTTCGGCCAACCAGATCTCTTATGTCGACCAAGTCTCTTCCGCTTACTAGGTAGATTCACCACTCATGGAAAAGATAGTCCCTCTAAAGGTCAAAATTCTCTGCTATCAAATAATACGACGACTCGACAGTTCCTACTGATTACTGGATTGACATCTATGGAGTGACAAAGGACATCATGGTCTCAAGGAAAAGAGGAAAGATCTCATCTGCAAGGGTTACCTCAAGAAATTCGTTGAAAACTTCAAGGTAACTCTTAACAACAGCTACAACGACAAAGTTTCCCACTAGGGAGATAAGGATAATATTAAGAGGACCTGCAGGATGAGAATCTAATAATAATAATAATAAAAAATGACGAGTATCACGAGAATGCTACTACACTACCTTGAAAAGCAACTGATTAACATATGAAGTTTCAACTTCAGACAATGGTAAGTTTGCTATGTAATTCTGGTTGTTTATAATTACGAAAGTTTAGGTTTGATTTTCTGGTAATCACATATTTGGTAGATCGCATAATTTAAGGACTGATTTTTTGGTAACTGCATGTTGATAAAGCAAAATATTATGTTTCCAAAGATACTTACTGTTTGTGATTTAAAAAAAGCTCATAGCATCTGAAATTTAATTATTTTCTTATTACTTGAGCAATTATCTCTTTATTTCTAAATAAGACTTTTGACATTTGAAATATAATTAAATCTTTACTACTTGAGAATTTATCTTTTATTATAAATGAAAATCCCTCAAGTGGAGGTATGGGTAAGTAAATCAACAGCTGGTCAAAGAACTCGAATAGGGACAAACCTAGAAGCAAGCCGATAAACTAGAAGCCAATCAGTGAAACCAGGGAAGAGAATCCCAAGATGCTGAAAAAGGCATGCGTATAGGCACAACAAGGTTAAAACAAAAAGCAAACAAGTCTAACCAATCAATGAAACCCACAGGTATAAAACCATTTGGCAAAAGCCAAAATAGGTTAGAAACCCAAGGGTGTTGATTGAACTTGGGGTAAAAAATCGGCAGAAGCCAAATATGTTAGAAACCTAAGGGTGCCGACTAAACTCACGGTATAAAAACCATTGGCAAAAGTCAAATAGGTTAGAAACTCGAGAGTAAACCCTGGGGTATAAAACATGGGTAAAAGCCAAATAGGTTAGAAACCCAAACAGAGTACCATTGGCCCTGATGAGAAGTTAGATCCCAAGGCCAAATTCTAACTGTTAAAATTAATCATATAACAGTGCCTAAGAGACTTGATTGCWGTCAACAACAAAAGAGAATGAGGGCTATGAAGCCAGCCCATGAAACGACAACCAACAACAACAAAAGGGTATCGACTGGACTTAAGGTATGAAACCATTGGCAAAAGCCAAATAGGTTGGAAAACCAATAGTAAACCATAGAGTATAAAACCCATGGTAAAATCCAAACAGGTTAAAAACTCAAGGGGGTACAACTAGTCCAAGTAAAAGTTAGATCCCAAGGCAAAAACCTAAACAGTTAAAAATAACTGTACGGTAGAGCCTAAGAGACTTTACTACAGCCAACTACGACAAAAGGGTATGTGGCTAAGAAGATCAACCCATGAGATGACAACCAACGAACGACAAGATAATAAGGGGATTATTCCACAAAATAGCCATTCATGGAATGGTCAATCGACAAAGAACTCTCAATATAGAAGACCTAATATTTTGCCTTTTGTGTTGAGAGTGGGGGCTACTGTTATAGAGGGAAATAAGCGAGGTCCAGCTAGGCGACAAGAGATGGGAAGAAAGCCAAGAAGTGAGCAGGAACCACAAAAGGGGGCCGGCACCTGGCGACCCGAGCCGGCCCCCGGCCGACCAGGCCTTGGCATTAAGACCTCCTTGGCGCCGAGCAGTTCTCAGCCCCCCGACCGAGAACCCTAATGGTTCATCCTGCACCATCCTGCTTCGACTCTTGATTCGACCTTAAGCCCGTAGTGAAACGAACGGATGCAAAGCAAGCATGAGGCTCGTTCCGTCTAGATCTCTTAAGTGAATTAGGATTCAATTTATGTAAATCCTAAAGGAAGTATGATTCAACTAATGTAAATCCTGAAGGGATTAGGATTTGACTTTTATAAATAGGAGAGTAAGCTAAACCTTAAAGATATGCTCACAACACCCCACACTTTATACTCAACTATTCCGATTCTGACTTAAGCATCAGAGTCTGTGAGGCAAGAGCCATACCGGTTTGTAATGCTATTCTGTTTTGCAGGTCTCGTCGATCCATTTTATTCTTGAAGATTGGTGCGAATTTGGTGGAATCCCAAGAGGCCATTTTTTGCATCAACAGGTTTGATGTTAAACTGATTCATTGGATTAGTCTCGTTCAAGCTAATTCTGAAGTGAGTCGTCTTAGGATCTAGGAGTGACCATCATAGATTCTAGGTTTGATCTTAGAGTGATTCATCTTCTAACCTTACTCTTGATTGGAAACATTCAGTAGGTTAGCTATTTCTGTGAAAGTTTGCAAGGATCCTAGAAGAACCTCTAGCTTTGTAAACCCGAACAACCGTGACGCTTATCAAAATTACAATATGATCTTATAGAATTTCAAGATAAATTACTTTTTCTTTTAGTACAACAAGTGCGGCGGGGATTCGAACTCATGACCTTTTGGTTAGAGACAGGTACCAATTACCGAAAATAATTTAATTTTAATTTTTAATTACTATTTAGTTTTAATTTTTAATTAAATTACTTATTTAAACTTTGTAATATTTTAAATTTGAATATATATAATTTTTTTAAACTTGACTTTATCGACACAAATTGACACGACCCGTCCAAAAACACCTACTGGTCGTAGACTGAGTCGCGCTGACCACAGGCCCCCGCTAGCAATGGAGTTTGTAGTCAAACCTCTTTCTAAATATGACCCAAACTTTGACTGACGAACTCTAAATGCACAACTAAGAAAAACTTAAACTTTTACGAACCAATTTTCTTTACAAATCAAACTAAATGCAGATTACACGATGATATGCAATACTTGAACTACTCGAAGTGACACAAGCTTGTCAACTATCTCTTTGAAACTCAGATACAACATGGGGGAAGCAACAAAGGATAAAGAGTGAGCTGGAAAGCTCGGTGGGTGGTAAGTTTGTAACGTCCCGTATTTTTTTATATAATATTTTAGTAGTTTAAATGTATTAACTAGAGAATTATTTTCTAAAAAAATTTTCTTTATCAATAGAGATTTTGTTTTTTTTTTTCTAATTTTGTTTTTTTTCTGTGCTCTTATCTTTAAAAAAAATAATATTTATCAGGTAAGTTTGGATTAGAGAAAGTAGATTAAGAAAAAAATAGAATTAATTGAAAAAAAAATGAAAAGATGAAAAATAAATAAAAGGAAAGAAAGATAAAATAAATTAAAATAAAAACGAATAAAAGATGGGTTAGGCTTAAAATTAGTTAAAAGAGAATATCACAAAACCCTAGGTTATATCGTTCCCTTTCCTCCCTCTCAATTTTCACTCTGTCAAAACTGTTATATTTTCTCCACCCTCGCACACGCATCCAACATCAGTCCGGTAAGTCAGGAATAAATTTTTGTTTGGAAATCCTTATACCAGCCGTGTTAATTTTATCAATTGAATCTTATTGTTAATTTTTGGGAAATTGATTTAAGCTAAGCTAGTAAATTTCGTAGATTGAGCCAACAATTATTTTAGGTCGCTATTGAGGTAAGTGGCTCAGCTTTTGGAATGCCTTAGGGCTAGGTTGGAATTTTTATATGATGTTTTGAATGACTATATGATCATTGCTGTTTGTTAATTGAATGTTATGTGAAATTGTTGTGCTGCATTACAAAGTGTTTAGTCATGGGACCTCATGCATGATATGAATGTGAAAAATGTTTTTTATATAAAGGGTTTGTGGCAACTACCCTACTGTAATGCACAGACTGAAATTGAGGACCTAGGTGGGTGAGACTTGGCTCTGCTGACTGGGTGCCAACTACCATCAGTTTGGGTAGAGTCTCCCAGAAAACCCACCTATGTACCATAATGGAGTTGATATCGTCTGTGTAAGGTTGAGTTAATTGCTCACTTTGACCAAAGAGAAAGGAAAGAAAAGGAAAAGGAAAATGAAAAGGATTAGGAAAAGAATTTGACTGAATAAATATTTAGGTCTCACATGTTCATGTTGTATGTGTATGCATGTCTGACCCTGTTAGCTAGGTTACTTACTGGGTATTTTTAATACTCACCCCTTTCCCCTTATTTTTTTTAGGGAATAACAAAGACGTACATGATGTGTGACGAGGATATCTGCAAGCTATGCCATGGGTTTTCGCTTCTGCTTTAGTTTGATGTTTTTATTTTTATTTTTATTAGGAGTCATTTATCTTAATATTATGTTTTATGTAACTATTTATGGGATACCTAAAGTTTTTTTTTAATTTTATTTTATAAAATTATGTTATGAGGTTGTATTTTATTTTATTTATTATCATTTATTTTTTTTAAAGGATTTTAAAATATTGAAAACATGCATGTAGTAATGTCCCTTAGAAGTTTAAGTCTGAAAAAGTCGGTTCGTTATGAAGTTAATACGAAAATAATATTGTAAAACACTTTTTCATAAAAAAACCAAGTTTCGAAGCTCCGCAAACAAACTTCAAAATAATAAACATTCTCATTTAAATTTCGTAAAATTTGGACCACTAAAAACTTTTTCTCATGATAATCTTGTAACAACACACCCTTTCTAAATAAATTTGTAAATTGTTCTCCTGAAATATAAATAGAACTAGGAAAACATTTTCTAAAATCAATTTCTAAACACACATAAAATTTCTTCTTTCAACCATAAAGTAGGTTAAGGAACTCAACACCACATATATATCCATATTCTATTCTTGTTCTGGTCTGCTGACGTAGAGTAATCTCAATACACATAGTAGAATAATTTTATTTTTGGTCTACTGGCATAGAGTAATCTCAATACACACAGTAGAATAATTCTCTCAACGTGCGGAGTAAAATGGTTCTAAAGATCTTCTATTTCTGGCTATAATATAGAAACACATTCATATAACATGTAATCACCTGGATAAAATAATATGGTGGTTTGAAAATTTCTTTCCGCATAAAATTCTCAATCTCGTAAACAATTATGAAATTTTTATTTTCTTTCTTCTAAAAACTTTCCTTTCTGAGACCACTTCTAACATATTTCTTTCTAACTTCCTCAAATATTTCTTTACAAGAACATTTCATAAAATTCTATTTCTCAAACTATTTCCAAATATTGATTTCATAAATATTCTAAAACAATTTCTGAAATCTTTCGGTCCTAATAAAATTTCATAAAAGTTTCTCAAATTCTTTCTGAAATCTTTCTTTCTAAAAATTTTGTACAATTCTTTAAAAACATAAAACATTTCTAATTCTTATTGAATACAATTATTCTCGCAACCTTTCTAAAATCATTCTTTCTAACAACATTCAATAAACTTCAAACTTTTATATGGAATCATAAGGTATTTATAAATTCTCAATTCAATCTAGTTACTTTCGTTCTAAATCAAATATTACATAAACTACAAACATTTTTTCTAAATCACAAAACATTTCTCCAAATTCTAAAATATCTCTAAAATCTCAAACAACCAGAGTTATATCATTCTCAACACAAATACTAAAACATATCTAATATAGATAATTTTCTCGAAATTCTATATTAATAGATCTAGAAAACATCTAATTAAATAATCACTCACAAGTCAATAATAATATCTAAAACGATAAAATAATTCTTTAAACTGGATCGTCCTCTATTCCAATTTTTGTCTGACCTGAAATATCACCTCATCCAAATTAATTCATGCTTTAATCCAATAAAAATTCAATATATTATTATTTCCAACATAAATCACATAATTATCTTTCAAATTAATAACTCATTCTCTCTCTGGGTTAAAAATCCACTTTTCTTGTCTCTCGTATTACTTATAAAGTGGGACCCACAACAACCCTTCAATTTCTCTCTCTCAATTCATTCACGTGTCCGTTTACTTTTACCAAATTCCTTTTTCTTTTCTTAATTTTATTTCAAAATTACTCTCTCTCTTCCAATAACAAACCATCATCTTCTTCTTCCTCCATTCAACCCCACGGTTTCAAAATTACTGAAACAAAAATATGAATAAAATATTCCACATACCGTAATACCTAAAAGACCTGTATCAAAATATTTTTAGCCAAAAAATCGTACAAAATAAATTAATAATTAAAAGATCTATATCAGCACATCACAAACACAATCATCAGCATACCACCAATACAATCAGTAGAAATTCTAATACACATCTTCAATAGAATTCAGAAATTCAGCAACTACAACACACGGTAATCCTTCTATAATATCTAATTCATTAAGTAAGCAATATTTAGAAGTGTTAAATGAACAAACTAAGCAAAATGTTGAGCAGCTCACAAATACAACCAATGCATATTGAAATAACATATAAATGGTTCAAAGTTTTACATATTAAAAGGCTAAAACGATAAAACTATATTTACTATCTAACCCAAACTAAGCGTCTGATCCGTTCATCCTGTACCTCATCAAGTTCGGCTTGAGTATACGGCTTTTTTGAATTGAACTACATGTAACAAAGCATAAATAATATAAGTATATAATTCGAATATGAAAAGTAGAGTTGTGTTTTGAGTGTGCATGAAAGACATACAAGATTAGGTATTGGAGTGTCTCG
>NW_019104779.1:131395-142352 GCF_001995035.1 Momordica charantia
ATGTTCAACTCTTGTAGAACTGCATTTGCAAAGTTCAAACAAGGACACTATATGCAGTTTGACCCTTTTGAATGTCGTAGTCCATTTTCAATGAATTTCTCAACACCTAAGTTATATTCCATTGACATTCTATCTCTTTTCATCCATGACTTATCCATATAGAATAACTTAACTAAAAGAATTATCTACAAAGAAAAAAGGAAAAAAAAACTATATCAAACAAAAATAAACATAAACATAAGCAACAATTTATAGTACATAAACCTATAATAAACTTAGCTAAAAATTCTCTATAAAGAACAAACGAAAAAACACTGTATCAAACAATAATAAACCCAACATAAGCAACAGTTTATAGTACATAAGCCTATAATAAACCTAGCTATCATAAGGAAGTAAAAGATCATCAACATCATTTAAAATTAACTACATGCCAACACATGGGTAAATATTAAGACATATGGCTAAATTATATTTGTGACATTGGAAATTGAAAAATAATAACAACCTAAATGAGATCAAAAGATTATGGAATAGCACCACCCAGTACTCACTTTATTGAATTTCAGAACCTAATAACATGGTGTTGTTAATAGAATAAATAAAGCGTTATTTTAAACACCTCTTAATCAAACTGAGCATCTCTCTTTCTCTCTATTTTTTTTTTTAACTCTTGGTCTCTACTTTTCTTTTTTTAATGAGAACTTCCTTTGCGTTAAAGGAACAAAGGGTCTTTTAAAGCATATTGTAAAATATACAACAATCGTGAAACTTGTAACATTTCAATATAAAAACCTGTAGAAGATACAAGAATATACTTCCTGTTAATTCAGAGACATTAGCCAAGATGCACAAGATTACATTCGCAGTCAAATAATATAAGGATACAATTTAAAACTAAAAGTGTAATCATCCATTATATTTTTCGTCATCCATATTTGAACTCACTACATTGTGCCAAATCTTTTATTCTATTTTATTCAAAAGGCCATTATAGCTAGAGACGTGAAATTGATCAGTTTTGGACAGATGCAAAGGAAGAAGCAGAAACAGTGGCTCACACAAAAATACCCAAAAAAAAATTCTAAGTATTCACCAGAATGAGACCAATGGGGAAGCATCTACCAATTTACCAGCCATTCCCACCCATTGAGCTTTCATTGCCTCTACCTGTAGCCGTACCTAATTCATTAATTCAAACTCCCAAATCCTAAGATTTCTCAGCAGTGCAATTGTAATGCCCTTGTTCTTATTGCCTCTACTGTGTTCAATGTTCATTCTCTTTCTTTTCCGAATTCCTTGCATTCCAACATACTCACTGTCTAAAATTATGAACTTATAAATTATTAAAAGATTAGGGGACAAAATTTGAAGATACACGCAGCAGTAAACAAGAATTAAAATAACTAAAATAACATTCAAAGTACCTAACATTAATGTTAAAATAACCGTAAAATTAAAAATAACAAAAATTTCTCAACAATATATAACCCAATCCACATCTACAGTCACAAATACAACCAAAAAATCAGTAAAATAGAACTAAAATAGATGGTAAACGTATAAAATAAGGTTGACAAACAGTACTAACCTCGGCAACAACCTTTGTGTAATGTGGGGCGCCTTCGTAGACTTTAACTTACGGCTCAAATGCTGCAAAAGCACGTGGAAGGAGAAATTCGTATAACGACAAAAAACTCGTTGGGGTAGGTGAAGGGGACAACTATGTTGGGTCTCGATTAAAGAAAGTATTTTCGATTAAACAAAATTAAAAATTATCGACAAACAAAAAGGTGGACGAAAGCAGAGAACTTACAGCTGAGAGCGCTAGACGTCGACGAAAACGAAAATCAACAGATGAGGGTTGGACGAACGAAGAAGACTTACGGCTGGAGGAGAAGGTTACGGCTGGAGGGTTAAAAACCCTAATGTTTTAAAACAAGGGTTCAAAACGACGTCGTTTTGTGAATGTTCAAATATTTGGCTTTTAATGTCGGTTTTAAACCGACATTGTATAATGTATTTAATGTCAGTTTTAATTTAAATTTCAAACGACGTCGTTTTTCAATTCCCAAATTWAWTTATTTTAAAACGAAACGTGGGCGCCTATTTTCTTTTATTACCATGACGTTTTCTAACCGACATTAATTTTGGGCTTTTAATGTCGGTTTTCACCGACATTGTATAATGTATTTAATGTTAGTTTTAATTTAAAATGCAAACGACGTTATTTTTCAATTCCCAAATTACGTTATTTTAAAACGAAACGTGCGCGCCTATTTCTCTTATATTACCATGACGTTTTCTAACCGACATTAATTGGTACGTTTTCATGTCGGTTCTTAACTGACATCAAATATGACATTTCCGGAAAATAAGGCGCCTCACTATAAAACCGACATTGTTTATAAATGACTAACTGACATTGAAGATGACAATTGTTGTAGTGTGAGAATAATTCTGCATCCACTTTCGGAGGGGAGAATAGCTTGGAATCAGCATTATGAGTTACAAGGAAAAATAGTAGTATAACAACCAGAGAAGTGGGAGCAGCAATGGAAATGTGGAGTGTTTCTATTGCCATAAGAAGGGACACATCAAGTATTTTGCAGGAAGTTCAAGGAGGATGAAGAAAAGTAAGATTTTGCAAATTATTTAACAGCTGAGGTGTTGCTTGCTAGCGCTGAGATTAGCAAAACATCTGTAGAGCAGGCATCAAAGTAGGCAATGGATAGTGCAGTCTCAGTGCACGTAACTTCAAACAGACAGTTGAGATTTGGCGTGGTAACAATGAGAAACAATAGACTCTCCAAGATCAAAGGTATTGGAGATGTTAATCAGAAAACTGATAGTAGAACTGAGCTATTTTTGAGGGATGTTGTATATGTGCTCGGTTTCAGGAGGAATCTGATATCTACTTGGAAGCTGGATGAAGAAGGTTACAGTAGTGAGTTTGCATATGGTATCTAGAAGGTAGTGAGGGGATCCAATGTAGTGGCTGTGGGCCACAAAGAAGCTTCAGTGTATGTGTCTAGATTTGAGGTTGCTATGGGATCATAGAGATAGAGGATGCATAGGGAATGCAGATGATTCAGGGCAAAACTTGAAAGAATCAGCAAACGATGATAAACTGGAGAGAAGAAGAAAATCTGCCATCAGTTCAGGTACAACATTTGGGAAGTAGAGACAGGGGAAAGGGGAATAACTCAGTAAGATGTTAAATAGGTTGTCAGTTTCTAGCCATAGTTGTTTGATGGTTTGATGAGCTATGAAGTCGTATAGGCGAAAGAGTGCATTGATTGAGAATACTACAGTGAGTGTTGAAGTCAAGGGCAATGTCTCTAGAGTTGCAACGAACTTTGGTGGGAGTGCGAAGTCATTAGAGGGGAAATATTTCTTCAGGAGTCATTGGGTGCGACTGAAGAAGGAAGTATCGGGGACTACTTAGATCTAGTGGGCGCATGTGGCTGTGTCTGGGAGACAAGACCACGTAAGATTACTCAGTCTCAAGACAATCACAGATGGAGTTTTGATAGGGCCAGTGTAGATGGAGTCTTGGTCGGTGACAAGAAGATGTTAGAAGCTGTCGGTGCAATAGATGTAGAGACTTGATTGGTTCTAAGAAGATGTTGATCCATTAGAAACTGTTGGTGCAGTCAGAACTAAGTCTTAAGAGACACTGTTACCGAGATTGTCGTTTTGTCTCCAAGTGGGAGATTGTTGGGTGTTGGAGCCAATAAGTCTTTTTTTTAGTTTATTTTATTTAATTTTTTTTGTAGTTTCTGCCACACACACACATATTCACTTTATGTTTTTGTGTGAGCCGTGGGTTTAATTCCAAATCAAAAGAGTAGCCGTGGGTTTTGGTTAACAACAACTTTTTGAGAGATTTTTGTGGCATATCAGAAGTAGTGGCTCGAGTTGGCAGTACACAGAGGGGTAGATCGAGATCGAGGTCGAGGTATTTGCGGTATTTGGTATGTGACTTTTTCGTTCCTTATACCTATGTATATTGGGTTTAAATACTTAAAAGCTAGGGAACTTTTGTTAGGACCTCTAGAGAGCGACTATTGTGGAGAGATAAATATATGAGAGTGCTTGTATCCAATCTGATTATAGTGGAACCTGCATCTGAGCGGAAGACAGAACGTAGCTCATAAACCATTGAGGTGAACCGGTATAAATTTGTTGTGTCGTTTAGTGTTTTCCCTATTTTTCTATTTGTACTGTGTGATTTGCTTAGATAACTAGATAAAATTGTGGAATGATAAATTATTTTTGAGCGTCTAATTTCCCAACAATTTGGATTGGGTTGGATTTAGCGTCTCATAAAATTATTTTAAATTGAATCAAATCAATGTAAATCTAATATTAATAAAAAAAAATTATGTTTACATATCATTTTAGTTTATAACTTGCCAATTTGGTCACTTATGTTTTGAAATCTCTATTTTAGTTTTAAACTTAAGAAAAGAATCATTTTATTCAAAAAATAATTATATTTGTTCTTAATATATGATTTTGCTAATTAATATTCATCTACTTAATTCTCACATTACACAATCTATGTAGTTTAGTAACTCTATAATGGTATCATATTATTTACTTTAGGCATAGCCCTCATGACTTTCCTTTTCGTTTCACCTAAAAAAGTATCATACCAATAAAGATAATTGTCCTCGTCTATATACCATGAGTCACTTCCTTCGTGAGCCAATGTGAGACTTTGTTTGTACTTCTTACAAACCCAATAATCCTTCCTTCAAAAAAAGTTCTACTTATATCTTGCCTCGAATAGTCATGAACTTATCTACTCCCGACAATCAATAAGAGCTCGCTTCTATCTAGCATGTCCCAATAGAGCATTTGCTACACGGACCACATTGTTGGAACACCTTGAGTCGTTTTATTAGACCCTCGATCTCCTCCCCTCAAATAAAGTTACACTACTTTTCTTATTAGTCTAACCGATTGTGATAAGCTTCCTATCAATGCACCCAACTTGATAGGGCATGTCTTGCTCATCACCCAAGCACAGAGCATGTCATTTCTCGCTACCTCAAGCATGTATTGTCTAATTTAGAAATTCATCCACAAGTTTCGTAATGACTATTAGGCTCACCAACACTCTTCTACGACCTCCAAAGATTTCCTCCATACAGCTAGGTTTTTTTACCATGATTCTTACACCACTTATTCGGATAAACAACGTAATAGAAAAATAGCACGTAAAAATAGTAATTAAAAAACAAGAACAGGACAAAAACAATTTTAACGTGGAAGCCTGTCCTAAAGGTAGAGTTGAAAAAGAAAATAATTAAATGGCCAATGTAGCAAAAGGTCAATGGAAACATATGCAAAGAAGTGAGATGAAATGGAAAATAAAGCCATGAAAACTAGTAGCTGAAACATGCTAACACTACCAAAATGATCCAATGAAACTATTGAAATTATTGCAACATGCAAACAATGGAAGAAAGGGATGACGAAAATTGCGAGGAGTCTAACTTTGGAGGAGTCTAACTTGCGGTTTCCTTTACTTTTTGCTTTTTTTTTTCTGCATGTCTTCTTTATTTTATCACGATATTAGTTTGGACATTTTTTTTTGTATGTTTTTGAATCTTTGTGTTTTTTCCCTTTAATTTTTTTCTTGGACATTATTCATATTCATTTACTTGATTTCTAGTCATCTTGATGTGTACTTGTGTTACACATGTGTGCTTTACACGTGTTTAAGCCAAATTGAAATGTCTTTGGGCTTTTGGGCTTGGGCCTTTCTTTTTTTTCTTTAATAGTTGTTGTGTAGAGGCTCTCCCAGAGAGAGACATATGAATTTCTTTTGTAATTTTTTCCTCCAAGAATTGAGTGTTGCTGTCGATACACAGTGGATGTAGGCTTTAAGCTGAACCACTTTAAAATCCGCTGGTGTCCATCTTCTCTCTGGCTATTTTCTTCATTTCATCTGCTTTCAAGAAAAGAAAAAACAAGATTATTCCATAACAGCATGCATACTAACATGTTGCAACATTTGTTCTAGCATTTATTGTTTTTCAATTAAAGAAATAAGAGGAAAAAAGGTCGTGGAACTACGAGAATGAAACATTCCTGAACTTATGCTTGGAAAATGTAAAAATATATCCCCATTTGGAAGATATTAGGATTAGTAAAAAGATTACGGGACTTTTGCATTTAAGGTAAAATATTTGTATTTATGCCGCAATCTTGAGATTTTCTTTAAATAAAACTTCTTACCTTTATTATTTCGAAAAAATCTCAAGCATATGTTAAAAAAAATAAAAAAAATAAAAAAATCTCTCCATAAAACGTGTAAATTCAATTTTGTATTTAAAGTTTCACTCATTTATAATCTTTACAATTATTATACGCACAACTCATATGATAGTTGAATTTAATTATCTTCTCAACTGTCCTTCAAGCTAGAGTGCGTTAGTAAGTGCTACAGTATTGCACTACAAACAAGCTGAAATTATTTTACTTTTAGATAAGCTGTAGCATTTCCCACCGTAAGATATTTTATTTTTAGCACTTCAGTTCCTAAGGTCTACCTTCACTTGTTCAACTTAGATGCCTGTTGATATAGAAATGAGTGCACGGGGAAAGCCTACCAGAGGAACAAGCTCAAATAAACTCAAATGAAGCTTAGCTCAAAGTCAACCCAATCATGAGCCAGTCATTATGCCACAATGTCCAATCACAAGAGATAGAGCTAAAAGACTACCAGAAGGATTGAATGGTCTCTTCCAAGCTAAGGTTCTCACACTTGGTGAAGAGTTGCATCCCTTCAGGCTTGAAAAGACATCTTGTCCTCCAAGAAACTTCATGAATCTAAAAATCCAGATTCATCTTCATATTTAATTTATAATGTATTTTTCAAATCCATATATTTTCATTTAAAAGGGTTAATGAATGGATTTGAAGGGGTGGTGGCTGTATTTGGACTATTTAGGCCAATGATTGTGTCTTTTCAATTACTATAAATAGGGATGTACATTTGCCTTTTGAAACACAACATTTGATGAATGAAATTTTCAGATTGAGTTTAATCTCTCTCAAGCTTTAAACTTTCTTTGTATTCTTGTGTTTAGAATGCATGTTTAGAACTTTCAATCTAGTTTGATCAATTAGGTTGTGTAGAGTAGAAATCTTGAAGATAGGAACAAGTTCTTTTTGCTTCTTGATCTTTGATCATCTTACCAAATATAAATCTGTTTAACTTTCTTGGGGTTGGTTTATCGTGTTGTTATTGGGGTTATTCTTAATATTGTTGTGGGGGTGTTCTCAAGTATAATTGAGATAATTCCTTTTATCATTTGGTATTAGAACTTTGGCTCTAAACAGATTATATCTTATTCATTTTTCTTAGTTCTTCATCTTTATTTCTTTCTTCATTCAATCGTTACATCTAATTTGATTTTGCTTCTTCTCATATTTACTTCACTTTTTATCGTGCTTGCTGGAAAAAAAAACGAAGTTCGTTTGAAGAAAAGAAAAGAAAAGTAAATAAAAGAAGACGAAGAGACTTATCATCTTTTATTGGCATTTCATATTCGCTGCTAATTGTCTCCTGTTTTATGTGAGTTAAAAAAGAAAAAAAAAATGCCCAGATAGCAAGTAGTGAAGCATTGTTTCTCTTACCTTACATGTGAAGACAGTTCCAAAGCATTGTCTCTCACATCTCTATCTTTTCATCAAATCATTCATATTCATTTCCATCGTATCATTCTTGAATCATTTTGCTTAAAATTCATTCCATGGCCTCTTTCAATGCTTGTTTTCTAAATTATGGATTTTTGTAACTTTGCACATCCTAGGCTATTTTGAAGTGTTCTTGCTTGATTTTCATAAGGATACTACAAAACTTGCTAAAGTTTGAGAAATTAGAAATCTTAGGGTATTTATATGTTTTTTTTAGTGCAAACACGAGTGACCTTTCATATTCCAAGAGCGTAAACACATGAGGGAGTGCTCGTAAGGTTTATTTTCTCTGTGTTCGTTTTTGCAGCATGACAAATGAAGAAAATGAAGGTAACATATTAGATGGTAGGATGAGAGAGGCCAACAAAGAACTATGGAGCGAATGATTCGTACCATGGAAGAGATATCAGAACGAATGCACAGGTTGGAGGTTCAAAACCAAGCGTAGGAAGGATACCACCACCACCACCACGTGTTATGAATGACCATCTTTTATATCGAGAGAATGAATCTGAGGAAGGTGAGTTTGATCAAACTAGAGGATGACCAAGTAACTTTGTTAGCTGCGCATAGAAGGGGAGATAGACGTGCTTGACATCGCTTGGATGGAGGGAAAAGTCGTGGAAGACATCACAATTATTAGAGGAGAGCTCC
This sequence comes from Momordica charantia, assembly GCF_001995035.1. Next base: position 139,766 of record NW_019104779.1, read on the forward strand.
GCGAGAAAAGGCTCAAGTTGATCGTAATTTAGGGAGCATTAAATTGAAGATTCCAAAGTTCTTTGGCAAGACTGATCATGAAGAATACATCCAATGGTGAAAAAATGTGGAGTCGGTGTTTGTGTGCCATAACTTCAGTGAAGAAAAGAAGGTACAACTATGTGTTTCTCTATTTAAACAATATGCACAAACATGGTGGGATAAGCTTATGTCACGTAGAAGAAGAAATCTTGAGGCACCAATTGATTCGTGGTACGAGTTCAAGGAGTCTTTGGGGAAGCGGTTTGTTTCAAAACATTTTGAAAGGGACATGGCACAAAAACTACAAGCGTTGAGAAAAGGAAACAAGTCAGTGGAGGATTATTACAAGGAGATAGACACTTTGATGGATCGATTTGATCTCGCATTGTGCAACTCATGGCGTGTTTTCTTAATGTCTTAAACAAGGAGATTGCTAACAAGGTTGATCTACAACCTTACTTTGACTTTAAGGAGATGTTGCATTTAGCAATCAAGATCAAGAGACAAATCCAGCGGAAGTCTCAAAGGTATTCTTCTAAACAATTTTCCAACTCTAGTGCTACATGGAAAAAGGATAGTCAGAATAGTGATGTCTATCATGGAAATCGAGAGGGAAATGAGAATCCTAAGAGGAAATGGAGAAAGGGAAGAGTTCAATGAAGAGGAAAGAGAAGGTAGATGAATATAAGGAGAGAACTAGGGATATTAAATGTTGGAAATGTAACAGGGTAGGGAATGTAAGTAGGGATTGTACAAACAAAAGGACAATGGTCATAAAAAATGGAGAGGTAGTAACTAAGGGTGAAGAAAGTGAAAATGAGGAGGAGAATGGAGAAATAGTTTATTCAGAGGAGTCTTGTGATGATAGCTATGAAGAACCAGTAGTAGGGGATGTACTTGTATCTAGAAGAGCTTTAAGTACCTAAATTAAAGAGGACCTCGCTAAGGAGCAAAGGGAAACCTTGTTTCATACGCGATGTCATGTGAATGAGAAGGCTTGTAGTGTGATCATTGATGGGGGAAGCTGTACTAATGTTGTTAGTACATTACTTATCAAACGATTGGGATTGTCTACAACACCACATCCTAGACCATACAAACTTCAGTGGTTGAACAATTGTGGGGAAGTTAGAGTTAATAGACAATGTAGAGTTAATAGATAATGTATTGTGCCATTTTCTACTGGAAGATATAAGGATGGTGTTCTATGTGATGTTGCACCCATTCATGCTGGAGAAATTCTAAGGGAAGACCATGGCAATTCAATAGAAGAGCTGTGCATGATGGTTATCTTAATCGCTACAAATTCACCAATGATGAGAGAAAGATAATTCTTCTTCCTTTGTCAACCAAGGATGTATTTGAAGAGCAATGTAAGTTAGAGAAAATGAGAGTGGAGGCCAACAAAATAGAGCAATAGAGTAAAAATATTTTGAGTGAAATGAGCAAGAGAGAAATGAAGTTCAAAGAAAAAAATAGTGAGAGTGAGAAAAATAATTATGGAACAAAAGAAAGGAGCGGAGAGAGTGAGAAAGTGCTCAAAGAGAGAAAAGTAAGAAATGAGATTTTGATAGCTAGAAACAGTGAAGTTAGGAAAGCTTTGTTTTGAACAAAATCGATCTTTGTACTTTCGTGTAAAGGACCTTGTTTTCTAACTTGTGACTTAGAAACTTCTTTGCCTAGTATTTTTTTGAGTTTGTTGCAGGAATTCAAGGACATATTTTCTGAAGAACTACCAAGTGGATTGCCACCACTTAGTGGAATTGATCACCACATTGATTTCATCCTTAAAGCAGTCATTCCAAATAGGCCAGCTTATCAAGCTAATCCTACTGAGTCAAAGGAGATTCAATAGAAAGTTGATGAGTTGCTTACCAAAGGACATGTGAGGGAAAGTCTTAGTCCATGTTCAGTACCGATCATTTTAGTTTCGAAGAAAGATGGTTCTTGGAGAATGTGAGTAGATTGCAGAGCCATCAACAAGATTACGGTACAGTATCGTCATCCTATACCGAGACTTGATGATATGCTAGATGAATTACATGGGGCTATTTTACTTACTAAACTTGATCTCCAAATCTGGATGTCATCAAATTAGGATGAAAGTTGGTGATGAGTGGAAAACTGCCTTTAAGACTGTTGCGCCTCTGCTTAATAGCTAGAGGGTAAGTGCTAGTGCACACTGTCACAAGTAATAATCTGGAAATATTCCAAGTTCGTCTCCACAGGGACTAGTTTTTCTTTTGAAACTGAATTTGAAAACTGTTAGAATGAGCAATCAGGTTTGTGAGAAAAATTGGTGAGATTGGTTGAAAACGAAAAACACACGAAAATTATAGAATTTAAAAGGCCAACCCCCTACTTCTGTTTAGTTTTAAAATGATGAATTACACCTACCAAATGTGCCCGTAATTACGCTCAATTTATGCAAACTGGTTCAACTCCTATTCCATACCGCTTTTGGTTTGTTTAGAAGTTTAGGCTAGTGTTTACATATGTCTATGTAACTCTAGAATCCTAAATAATTGAAATGCCATCTTACGTTTAACGGGTAAGAGAGCCTATG
>NW_019104780.1:5155-22289 GCF_001995035.1 Momordica charantia
TGTGTAACCTTTTTTTTACTTTTCTTTCTTATTTTTTATTTAAAAAGAAAAAAAAATAGAACCATGTTTGGTAATGATACTTTTTGTTCTTTAAAATTTTCAGTTAAAAAGAATACAAGTTTTATATGATTTTTCTTCCATTTAAAAACATCTTTTGGTCTGTTCGACTAGAGCTTTAATTTTTTTTTTTTTTTAGGATTTTGATGAAAATAGCATCTAGAGTTAGGATATTCAAAATTTTTATGCTATATTTACCGTGTGCATTTTATAACTCAATAATAATAAAACCATGTTATTTTGGAAAAAATTGGAACTCGAAACAAAAACAAGAAATCCAAAATTTATACATAATTTTGGAAATGTTTTTTAAAAATGTTAAATACGTACGATTATTAAACACCGTGTTTCTCCGAATTGAGAAAAAAAACAAGAAATAAGAAAAGTTATGAAATGAGATAAGCAAAATAATAAAAACTAAATTACATAAAGCCTCCTTTGGAAAAAAAAAAAAACCTAACTGGTAATGATTTGAATAGAGAGTGTGACACCATGAACAACTCATGGGTGTTGATTTAAGTGGGACAGCTCAATTATTGAGTTGAAGCTCCACTGGTTTTAAAATTCCTTAAAGAAACTAAAAGGAGCCAAGTGGAGGAATAAAGGGACAAAAGGCGACAATGGTTTTCGTGTTTTCTTTCTTATTTTTTCCTTATTACTTTTTTTTTTGTTTTTTTGTTGCATGTCTTTGGTTCGAATCTCGATCAGCGCGTTTTTGTGTTTTCTTTTTCTTTTCTTTTTCTCTCTTTTTTGTTTCAAGATATGCCTTAACCCTGCATTTTTGTTTGCTTTTTTTATGTGATAAAATATGTCTTAATCTTGGTTCATGTATTGTGGTTCATGTATTGTGGTCGGATTCTAGCTTATGCATCTTTTATTTGTTAAATATTTTCTCTTTTTCTTTTTTAACTAAATATGTCCAATTATTTTTTTAAAAAATGTTTTGTTTGACAAAATAATGTCTAATTATTTTAAATAAATTTTTCTTTTTCTTTTTCTTTTTTGACAAAATATGTCTAATCCTTTTCTTTTAAAAGTAATTTCAATTTTTTTTACCAAATATGTCTAATTAAATTTATGGTGGAATGTATTTCTTTTAATATATTTAAGTACATTACCCTAAACTTATATCAAACTTATAGATGTTAGGATTGGAAGGACAACGAAATAAACTATTCTATTAGCATGATACACTGGGAGACCTTTATTTTTCAATTATAGTTGCTTAAGATGGATGGTATTTGTTTCCATTTTTTATTTTGTTTTTCATCTTTTAGCCTTCTTGTTTCCTCTCGAGTTTGTATCATTTGGACATTGTATTCCTTTTCATTAAATAAATTATAGTGTTTATAAAAAGTCCCTAAATAAAAGTTCCATTACAACATTACTAAATGGAAAGGGAAATATTTGCAACGAAAGTAGTGCAAGAGCTTTCTCTTGTTTCTAGCCTACCAAATTTGAAGGTGAAGATTTGAATCTCCCATGGAATTGGTGCCTACACAGTTAGAACTATATATTTATATTGGCATTTAGTGCTTGAGCATAAACAAAGAAGACGGCAACAAAACTAAAAATTAGCACGAAAATTGACAATAGAAAAAATCTATGATGTTTTATTGAAGATTGATCTCAAAGATACGTTTAATCTTATAGTACTAGTCCGAAAAGGGAGGAGGAGATTTTTTTATTGACTACTTTCCACAGATCAAACTTTATACAAGGATCTCCGTTGAATGGATAACCTACCCAAGTCAAGAACAAAGGAGGATAATGATCATCATGAACAAAAACATCTTTCTGCAGCCCTTCGTATCTCAGTTTGGAATAATTATCATAAAAAATGTATTTGAGAGCCACCTTTTGCAGCCTCCATCTCTCAGTTTGGAATAATCATCACAAAAAAATATTTTGTAGGCTTCATGTCTCTGTTTGGAATAACCATCATAAAAAATATTTTGGAGAGCCATCTCTTTTGCAGCCTTCATGTCTAAGTTTGGAATAACTATGATAAGAAATATTTTGAAGAGCCATCTTTTCCAGCCTTCATATATCAGATTGAAAGATAATCATAAGCATGAGCATAAATCCCATTTGCATTTCTCCACCTGAAACTTAAACCATGGCAGGAGCAATTCTCTTTGATGTTGCTGGGGAGATCTTGATGAAGCTAGGATCTCAAGCTTCCACATGGCTTGGAATGCTAAGTGGAGTGGAGGGTGATCTTACCAAACTTACCAGCACTGTCTCCACGATTAAAGATGTACTTCTCGATGCGGCGGAGTGTCAAACTAAAACTCGCTCTCTACAGAATTGGCTCCAAAAGCTGGAAGAAGCTCTTTATGATGCGGAGGATGTGCTTGATGAACTCTCTAGTGAGACTCTCCGTCGAGAAGTGATGACTACAGGAAAAGGTGCAAAACAGGTAAGGATCTTCTTCTCTAGATCCAACCAGATTGCATTTAATAATAGGATGGCTCGTAAAATAAAGAATATTTGGGAGAGGCTAGATGCTATTGATGCTGAAAAAAACCAATTTCATTTGCAAATAAGTGGTGAACGGAGGACTCAATATGGTTTGTCAGGTCAAGTTATGATAAGAAAGGAAACTTACTCTGTTTCAAATGAAGATGGAGTAATTGGAAGGGATGATGATAAGAAAAAAGTAAAAGACCTTTTATTAGACGTGAATATGAATCTCTCACTCACACACAATGTTTCATTCATTGCAATTGTTGGAATGGGTGGGATAGGCAAGACGACCTTGGCTAAATCTCTCTGCAACGATGAAGATGTATCAAAATGTTTCGGTTCAAAATTATATGGGTTTGGGTTTCTGATCAATTTGAAGTTAAAGTAATAGTGAAAAAAATAATTGTATCGGCAACCGGAAGGAATCCTAATGTTGAAGGAATGGAAGCTTTACACAGAGAGCTTCAAGAAGTGATTGGAGGAAAGAAGTATATGTTAGTTATGGATGATGTATGGAATGAAAGTGAAGAGAAATGGCATGAGTTAAAACCCCTGTTAATGGGTGGCGCAAGAGGGAGTAAGATTTTGATCACGAAGCGTGATAGTAAAGTAGCTACAGAAATCGAAAGCATGACCTCTTTGTTCACCTTAGAAGGCTTACGTGAGAGTAATTCATGGTCATTGTTTAGAAATGTGGCATTTAAAGAAGGCAAAGAACCTGCAAATCCAAACTTGACGAAGTTGGGAAAAGAAATTTTAGTAAAATGTGGAGGTGTCCCTCTTGTAATAAGACATATAGGACGCTTGTTATACTCTAAGACTTCAGAAGAAGAGTGGATGTCCTTCAAGAATAATGAACTTTTGAAAGTGGTTCAACAAGACAATGATATGACATCCATATTAAAATTGAGATATGACCATCTATCACCAAATTTGAAACAATGTTTTGCCTAGATATCATTGTTTCCCAAAGGGAGTAGCTTAAAAATAAATGATTTGGTTAGACAAATGGATGGCTCTAGGTTTTATAGAATCATCAAGTGGGAGTAAATCCATGGAAGATACAGGAAAGGAATATTTCAAGGAATTATGTTGGAGGTTTTTTTTTGAAAATTCTAGTGAGGAGTGTAACTTCGACAGTGATGTTAATATGCATGATGTGATGCGTGATCTTACCATTAATGTAGCTGGAAAGAAATATGTACATGAAAGTTTCAATTGTGATTATGTTTTCAGAGAAAAAACTCGTCATGTTTCATTTGGCTATGAAATAAAATCATGGTCGAATGTTTTATTCAAATTACACAAGGCAAAAGGATTAAGAACGTTCCAGTTGTTCTCGTCTAATTATAGACTTGGAATGTATGGGCCCATGATCAATGAAGCTGTCATGGATGAACTATTTTCTAGTTTTCCACGTTTGCGAGTACTGGGTCTCAATAACTCAAATATTCATGTGGTGCCGAATTCTATAAGAAAGCTCAGACATCTTCGATATCTAGATATCTCTGAAAATTATATGGCATCACTTCCAAATTCTATCACTAAATTGCAAAATTTGCAAACACTAAATCTGATGAACTGTTATAGACTATCACAACTGCCCAGGAACACCAGCAATCTTGTTAATCTTAGACATCTTGGTTTAATGGGTGCATATAGACTAACCCATATGCCAAAAGGGATGGTGAAGTTGAGTTGTCTACAGACAGTAAGTTATCTTGTGTTGGACTGCGAAAGGTCCAATATGGTAAGCGAATTGAATGTGCTGAACTATATAAATGGAGAGTTAAAAATCATAGGTTTAGAGCAGTTGAGGCGTACTCCATCTAAAGCCAGCTTAATAAACCTGAAAGACAAAAAAGGTTTGCAAGGTTTGAGACTTAATTGGAAGCCGAGCTGGGATGATAAGGAATACGAAGCTAAGGGTGATGAAACAGTAATTGAAGGCCTACAACCACATCCGAACGTTGAACTCTTGATCATTCGAGGATACGATGGAGTAGGATTACCCAATTGGGTATCTACCTCGCTCTCCAATTTAACTGAGATTGGAATTGGCAAATGCCAAAGATTGCAATATCTACCTCAGTTGGGCAATCTTCAGGCTTTAAAAGTTCTATACTTAGGGGACATGAGATCTCTCAAGTTCATACACAAGAATGAACCATGCTCATGCTCATCACGCTCCTTCCCATCTCTCGAGAGTCTAAGTTTGAAGGAAATGCATAATTTGGAAGGATGGTGGGAAATAGAAGAGACTCTTCCAATTTTTCCTCGGCTACTTTCATTCAAGATCGACGGCTGTCCCAAGTTAAGTTCCATGCCAAAGATTGCTTCTACTGGAGTGGATGTTAGTTTATGCGATGTTGGTGTTCAGTTGGTAAATACAATAGGCCCGTTGAAGAGTTTTAAGAGATTAAAACTCCAAGAAATTAGGGATCTCGTTTATCTAGAAATGGGATCTCGGCAAAACATCGATTGGCCTATACAAAACTTCAAGATCTGATAATAGGTAAATGCTACAATTTGATGAGTTTACCGAAATGGATTGGCAACATCACTTCGCTTCATCATCTGGAGATTGTGGAATGTCCGAAGTTAAAATCACTGCCGAATGGAATGCATCAATTCAAAACTCTGTATTACCTGAGCATAAGGAGGTGCCCACAACTCCAAGAAAGATTCAAGCAGGGAGGAGAGTATTGGCCTATGATTTCGCGTATCCACCGGATCTTGATTCCTACAGGTATTCTTCACACAATCATCACTTTCCTTCATATCTCTCCATTATATATCACAATTATTTGATTTAACTACTATTCCATGTGATGTAGTTTTTTTGCTGGATGGTTTTATTTTTGCCCTTAGGATGGTAAGAAAAATGGAAGTAATTGAATTTAGTGAACTCTTTGTCAACGTTAGGTTAGCTTAGTTGAGTGGTAAGTAACACTTATCTCTGATAAATAGGTCTTAAGGTCAAGTCTCTTCAACATTTGTTTTTTACTTAAAAAAAAACTCTTTTGAAAACGTCTCTATCTATACCAAATTTATCCTTTCACAATTTTGTTGTGTAATACATGTATTTTAGACTTAACCAATATACGAAAAGCTAGGCATTAGTGCGAAGACCAAAATGAAAATTTTTAAAGATGATGGACATGGAATTGAAACCTAAGTATAAAATTTATAGGATAATTTAACATGTTTTGAACTATACTACCTTGTTCAAAATTTTATATTCATGGAATTAACAATATTGATATGTTTTATTATGTCAGACGATATTGCAGAGAGTGGGATATGGAGGAGCACGAAGAGATTTATATGTATTTATATGTATTGATTCTTTCTAACGTGTGGATATCAACATTATGAACGATAAAACTATTCTGTCTTGAATTTCTTTGAGTCATGTGGTGATGTAGAGGCGAACCAATATATTTTCTAGTATTTACTATTTTTTATCCCTATTTAACTATTTTTTATTGATTATGTTGGGTTTGGTGGAGCCAAGAGAAGAAAGAAGGAAAAATAGTTGAAATGTTGCAGAGCATGTGGACCCGAGGGCACAGCATTGAGACGCTGTAAGGAGTGTCTTGGCGTTGTCCCAAATCAAAGAAAAAAGTGCGCGTTTTCGTTTTGACGCTGAGGGTTCTCGTAGTGTTGAGATGCTACGCAATGCTACGATGATAATTTCTATATCTTTCTTATTTCACTTAGGTTTTTTTTGGTGCACAAACATTGAGGGGTGGATAAGTGGCAAAATTTAAATAGGGTTGACAGTGTGCTTTGGCACAACGGTAGAGATGAGTTCATGGTTGTGGAGCATTGTTGGCAACCCGTTCTTATGAGTATTGGTGAAGTTTTTCATTCCTGTGTTCCTAGATTCGTATTGACGTAGTGTCTAGAAGCTAGGTGGCATTTGTTGAAGCATCTAGAGAGAGTTATTGTATGCATGTTGTATTGTCTCAATTATGGTAGAACTCGCACATCGTGGGAGACTGGACATAGCCATAGTTTGGTGAACCAGAATAAATCTCTTGTGTCGTTTTCTGCTTTCTCTTATTCCTTTATTGTGGTATTTGGATACTGTGACTTGCTGAGTAATTGGGAAAGGGGAAAATTAAATGATTCGTAGGTAGACTTTAGATTATTGAGAACTAGGATTTCAGCTATTTTATTACACACATGATAGCAGATATTTTTCCCAACAAATTATAATATAATCTACTTTGAAATGAAAAACTAGTTAAGGTGAGGATTTGAATCTCCATTAAAGAAAGAGTTTGATGTTGGCATTGAGTATCATAACATAATAATAATAAAAAAAAAACATTAACCAAATAAAAAAGAAACTAATTTTTATGAGTTTTTGGGCTTAATAGCCCTTTTCTTAAGACATATTGATTTTTACCCATCTTTTTCAAAGCTCATGTTTTTTAATCTTTGGATCACATCACAGGTATACCAAATGACCTTCACCACTACCCATCCACTAATATTTTAGATTCCCCTCCCTTATTTCTTGTGTTTATCTTCCTCTCTTTATCAATTATTTCTTTCTCTCTATTTTTCATTAACTCATTCTTTCTTTGTTTTGTCTTTCTTATTTTCTTCTCTCTCTCTTCTATAATTATGAATGTTTTTCTCTCATTCTTTCTAAAATTTTCTAAAATTTTCTAAAATTTATCTTTTTTTTTCTTCTCTCTTCTCTAATTAATATTATTCTCTTTCTTCTTTACTCACTACGGAAAACAATTTACTAAAACAAAAACCCTAAATTTGTAGAATCTACATAAGAAATGGACAAACTTTCTCAGCATGCTTCTAGATAAACAAAATATACATATCTACAGGAAAGCAGGTTTTTAGGGGCACAAAAAATATGTCGCTAAAAGTCATATTTTGTTGCTAAAAGTATCAGCGATGACGACGCGCGCGTCGCTTAAATCGTCCCTAAAAACGCGTTGTTTATACTTTTAGCGACGATGACACAAAGCGTCGCTAATAATTATGAGCGACACACAGGCCGCATCGCTAATAAGATTATTTGTGACAAATATAGGCTGTCGCTGATAATATTATCAGTGACAAAACCACGGCGTTGCAAATACGATTATTAGCAACACCATTAGTCTGTCACTAATAACATAATTTGCGACGCCACTTTTTGTCGCTGATAATAATATGAGCGACAAAACATTGTTGTCGCGAATAATGATTGAGTTATTTTTTCTTTCCTTTTTTCCACTATTGGTTTGAAATTTTTTTCCTTTCTGAAACGACAATCTTAATTAGTCGTCATAACTTCCCTTTATCTGAAATAATTTGCACCTAAAAATTCTACAATACATAACAACCTCCTAAATCATTTGAATTGAAAAAATAACTTTTTAAATTACAAAATGGAACATAAAATAAATAAAAGAAAAATGAACCTTAAATGGCAAATATCTGTATTCAGTCATTATATTAAAAACAAAAAAACAAAAAAACATACATCAAAAATTCGAGTACGACCCATATAAACTTCAATTTTCTGTCTGTGTTTGTCCCAAAAGTAGTCTTCAAAATTAGACATGATCTACACACCTGAAATGAATCAAATAATATATAAAAATGTGATTGCATAAAGAAACAAATGTACGAAATTAAAAAGTGGCAAAGTAAGTGGTTAAGTGAGATATGGAGACCAAAATCATGAAACAATAAATTAAAACTATATTCAATGTGTAAACGAGAATATAAACTATAAACTAAAACCATATAAACTAAAGTCATAAACAAGTGTCTTAAAAGAGCCTAAATGCCCTCTAAGACCACAAACTAGCTTCAAAATCACACTAAAATGATATATAATGAGAAATTAGAAAAATATTAAATAAGAAGTATAAGAACTACTAAGCAACACAACTCGTTAATGAATTCTCTCCCAGCTTATCCAAAACAAACAAAGCATAAGACAGTACATGAGGATTCGAAGAGCATATAAACTAAAACTTACTAACTTGGAGGAGGTGAATTCTCCTCTTTACCCCTCCTTACATAACTACTTAATATTCTAAGTCTTTCATCTAACCTCCAACCAAGTTCATAAACAAAATAAAAAGCAACACAATGAATTCAATTGACTACCATAACTGCAAGATAGTTACAACGATTCAACTACATCAAAAACTCATTTAAAATGGCATACATCAATATCTAGAATCTCTATGCACAACTACGACTACTATAACTGCAGGATAGTCACAACAATTCAAATACATCAAAAACTCTTTTAAATGACATACATTAATATCTAGTCAATCTCTATGCACAACTACAACAACCATAACTGTATGATAATCACAACGATTCAACTACATCAAAAAGTCAAATTTAAAAGTACATGCATCAATATCTAGTCAAGCTTTATGAACAACTATGACTACCATAATTGCAGGATAGTCACAACGATTCCACCATATCAATTTCAAATATCTATTATAAGTAATGATATAACATAAGTTATGAACATTATGTATGTGTACCTTTTTAAGTGTCATTGGGCGGTTGAGAACTACTTCCCTATTGTGATTTAGCATTTAACCTCATTACTATTTCTCGCAATTGACCTAATTCATCCACTGTTGAGTCAATTGTGCCTTGTTGCGATTGTATCATGGCTTGTTGTGATTCCACAATAGCTTGAAGTTGTGCAATTTGATTATGTGATTCTTTAAACTTTTGGGAACTTCATCCATTATGAGAATTTGACGTTGGCGGTCCCCATCCAAGTGCACCACACTTACCTAGAACTTGCACAGTTACTTCTCAAGCTGATGGAGGTTCTACACCTTCTTCAAGGGGAGCATTTCTCAGTTCAATCATTTGTTCCTATAATATGATAAAATTAGTACGGGTAAAATAATATAAAAGTTAAATAACCAGTTTCACTTACATGTTTTTGACTTACTACCGAGTTCACCCACTATTGGTTTGCTTTTTTGTGTGTAATCTCAAATAGCTCAATGTCATCTACCTCCCGACCCTCTATGACTTTTCTACATAATTATCAAACAAAGTAATGAGTACTGAAATAGTGATTGAGTTATGACAAGAAAATGATACCTAAAATATTTTCTATATGGCGTAAGAACGCAATAGTTCCTGCTATATGAAGGTATGGTACAACCGATCGAGCTCTAGTGTTCGTTTCAGATGTTTGCTGTAATGTACATACATGAGTGTCGGTGAAGATTCATTAGCATACAATAATATATTCAAGAAATATATTTACAAATATCATAGTACGTATATACCTTGAACTTATCTGATTCCCATCGATCGCACAAGCGATTTCAATCTTCATCTAGTAATACATCTTCATGTCGGTTATTTCTTGCCTCTATGAGATCAAATTCTTTATACCATTTGTGCAACCTGTAGTGAAAATCCTTATACTTAGTACTCATCTCGTGATCCAAGTATCGCATGACAATATGGTCGTTCATATCGAGATTGAAGTGTAACTAATAATAAACAACCGTAAGAATGTGTTAACGAACTATGAAATAACGATATTTAAAAAAATGCCACCAAATCAAACTTACGCAAATTCTTTCTAATATCTCGTTTTTCGTCTACTGTTTGACATCTGATTCTAGAGGAAAGTGATTCCGTACACAAATGCTAATTTGTGTCGCTAGTTTCGAACTATTTCTGCAAATCGGCTTGCCATCCTCCTCTTCGATAGTTATTGGTATAGAACCGTCCTATTGACATGTATGTCGACATTGAGCCATCAACTCTTGCCTCTACCTCACCTTTTAGGTACGCCAGAACCTACATAAAAAATATAAAGTATCAAATATCAATTTATTTAAATTTACTCAATACATCATTGAAATATGAACGATTTTCATTTAACTCAATACATACTTTGTGCTTGGTGATCGACGCCTTCTTGGTGAGCGTTCTCTATTCTTTCAACGTTTGCTATATGACTACGTCGATTTCATGGTCCATGATTTGATGACGACATCCTGTAATATAATAATGAACAAAATCAAACACATAAATATTGTAAATATAAGACTAAATAATGCGTATAATTTTATCAACTTACGAATATGTATATCTGTCACTATCACTCTATTCATCATCTAATAATATATTCAAATTTGAGCTTACAGAATCATCGCTAGAATACTCAAAATCAAACTTTGCTTTGTCAGTAGATGACTTCTCGTCACTTTCCAAATCTACTTCATCTCCAATAGGCGTAGGTGCAACATATTATCTATTAAAAGTTTGTGATTCCAAGTTATCATCAACTTGGAGGTATCATGTTCGAATGCGTTCATCTATCACTACTTATTCTGTCTCATTATTTTCAACCTCTAGAATATCCCACACATGTCTTTGTTGAATGTTTTGAACAATCTTACAATCTTGACCAAGTTTGTAATCATCTAAGTAGAATACTTGGGTTGCTTGACTTGCAAGTATGAATGGCTAATCTTTGTACCATCGATAACGAGTATTAATCAATGTATACCATCAGATACATTAATTCTGCCCTTTCTTGAACTTGTATCGTACCATTGACATTTAAAAAAATCACTGCCTTCGAGTGGATATATTGAAGCATAATTATTTCACGCAACTCTCTGTAGAAATTTATTTGTCCAGTTTCATCATCTCCAGGGACCATAATGCCACTATTTTGAGTAACTCGTCGTCTATCATGCTCTTTTGAATGAAATCGAATTCCATTGACTATACCCCCACTATTCGGGCCTAGGGTCAAGGCATACAACCCATCGGAAATCCTTTTTTCACGATACATTATTTGAGCCTAATCAAAGAAACCAATTTATAGTTGCAATATATGAAAAAAAATATAAAATATAGTCGTATAACTACAAGTATCTGCCTGCCTTTTTTTTAACCAAGTAGGAAACTCTAATTGTTGTCTCTTGTACAAATCACCATGTCCGTTTGATTGAAGAAGACTCATATGCTCCGTAAGCATGAAATATATCTTAATTTTGTTATAATAGCAAATTTTAATATATGAGTTAAACGGGGAAAGAGATACATACTGGAGGTAAAGTTCCACTTCATCACAATTGTTTAGTATATACCAATGTGCTTTTTATAGCTCATCAGAAGTCAAGCGTTGAAATTAGCTACCACCCAATAATCGTACACGTCCAGAAAAAACTGACAGCCTACCATTGTTCTTCACATCCTCGATGTTATCATAATTACTCTCACTTCTATTAAATCTTATTTCAATTCCATTTAAATACATAGAACAAAAGTCAAAGATTCATTTATGATGTAGGCTTCTGCAATTGAACCTTCAGGCTGAGCTTTGTTTCTAACATATTGCTTCAAATATCGCAAGCTCCTAATACAAAAAAATAGTGAAGGACTTAGAACTTAAAATCCACAATGGAAAAAATGTAAATCAACGCATAAGGGCCAATTTCCATACCTTTCAATGGGATACATCCAACTATAACCAACACGACCAACAATCTTTGCTTCCCACGGCAAATGAACAGCTAAGTGAACCATAACGTAAAAAAATGCCAGTGGAAAGATTTTTCCAACTTACATAAGATGAACACTACATCAGTTTGCATTCTGTTTAAATCTGATATGTGTAGAGTTTTTGCACATAAATCATGAAAGAAATTTGACCATTCGGATATAGTTGTACAAATGTCTCTGTGTATATATGGTCAAATACCAATTGGAAGAAGCTTTGCAACAAAACGTGACAATCATGACTTTTTAGACCTGTGATCTTGCCCTCATTTGCGTTGACGCACCGAGATCACGTAATCTTCTTTTTGGCCTCATAATTTGATTTAGGAAGCCTTACACCATTTGAAAATGCATCATTTAATAATTGGAGTAACATATCAAATGATTTATCACTCCAATGATTAAGAACCTTAATGTGCATAAGCTTCACTAAAAAATTAAACGATGTAAACTTCGAACATCCTGGATACAACTCTTTGTCTATATCATGAAACAATTTAGTAAAGTTATTCGCCTCATTTCGCTCATTTGATTCTCTAGGTATGTCTTCAAACACTAGACCATTCAAGTCATCCATCATTTGGAGCATCTCATCATTTTTATTCCTAACTCTCACTTGATTTATACTATTTTCACCATATTCTCCAATAAACCTTGATTTTAGTATTACGAATGGAGAAGCATCTACCTTTTCTCCATGAAATGTCCATCTACGATATGTCGGAGACATACCATATTTAAATAAATGACGCTTTATATCATTCAATTTATTCCTAAGGACATTTAAACAGTTCGAACAAGGACATCTTGTTTTTCCTTCTCCATCCAAATAATTCTTAGCAACTTCAATAAACCTATTGACCCCGTTAGAGTATTCACTCCATCTTCTATCATTCAAAGTTATCCAATTTCGATTCATTGTAATGTTTTTTCTAAAAAACAATCTTTTGTAGAATTAGATATCTTTTAGTTAATTAATTACTATTTACAACTTACATTTAACTAAAAACTAAACTGAATCAGAAAAAAAAAAACAACAATAGTATGTGTACAATTTGAAACATTATTTTTCACTATCACATGCAAAATAAATAGGGGAGAAGACATGAAAAAGTTTTGTATAAATATTAACCCTGTCATAAATAGATGAGGCATAAACTATAGAAAATTCAAATTCAGCATGCTTCATATTTTAATTCAATCACCAACCAAAACCACGCCAGCTTAACAAATCAATACAATAGCAAGTTCCCTAGTCTTCTTCAATTTTTTTAGGTTTATGCTCTACTCCGAGTAAAGATCTGCCCGATTTRGATTTGCACATATAGGACAAATGCCCCAATAGCATGTCTTTTTGCTACGACTTCTTTTTTTTTTCAATTTATTTCATGCTTTTAACCAAATATTCAACCAACGTATTCATCATATTACTCGATTGATTAAAAGTTGGTTTAGAAACTATACAACGTTTCTAAAACAATGTCACATCAATATTATTATTTTAGTCTAAAATTAGATGGGCAAATTAAAATATATAAGTAGGAAGCCTATGCACTGTTTATCAACTGAGTGGTTAATTAATTATTTCTCCTAATTTATAATATTTCCATATACCAACCATCATAATCTAGTATTTGTGAAATAGAGTAAATGCAAAGCCAACAAATGCTAATAAAAGACTCGAGATAAATTACAGAAAGGGACTCTAATGCCAAACAAGGAACTAATATGATACTTCCTCCCAAGAACTTCCAACATAGCACTGCACAAATGGTCATGAGCCATCTAAACATGAAAAGCCTCCCAAAAGAAGAAAAAAAAGGGGGTCATAAAACAGTAAAGGTAAGACAAAAAGTGAAATAGTAGAGTGGCAAAAGAAAAAAAGAAAAATTTTTTTTTTTAATAAATGGTTGTACGAAGAAATAGAACAATAGGAAGTCACATGAAGAAATGAAATTCTCCAATGTAACAAACCACTTACTCTTAGAATGTGTATGGGAATTCTTAAACAAAAATTTTGCTTCATTCCTTTCTTTAAATATCCTCAAGTTGGAACTTTCACTCTAAATAAAAAGATTACTTAGATGATTTAGAAAGCTTGATGCTAACATTTTATTTTAAGATTTAATTGCCCAACAAAACACAAACTTTCAAACTTCAATATGGCTTTTCTGTTGTATGTGTTGGGCTTGATCACAAGAATAAAGCTTATATGAAGGTTGTTTTAATTGTTGAATGTTGGTGTGGTATTATTTTTATTGGCCTAACTTTGATGTTGGTTTTTAGATTCATCATCACTTGTCCATCCTTCGTAGAAACTTGTTTAACATTACTACTATACATATTTTATGAGGGATTTGTGTTCATATTACTTTTTGTTGACGGTGAATTTTGGTTGACGACCACATCATGTACAGACGAACAGTCCGTCTTGAAACCCAGCAGACCTGCAACAAAGATACTCGACGTCGGTGCGGTGTCTCGCCTAAAACACTTCGACGATCATGTTAGCAATCGAAATAGAAATAGGAATGAGACACCAGAGGTATTGGTTACAGGTTTTTCACTTACCTGGTGAAGATGAAGTCCCTCGTTTTATTGGAAAAGGTTATAGAGCCAAAGAGCCCTTAGAACTCAACATTCAGACCTTTGTCGTCTGATGAATGTTAAAGCTCGAGTAGGGTATAAATACTTCATCTCTTTTATTGATGATTATTCAACGTATGGTTATCTATACCTGATGCAACACAAGTCCGAAGCCCTTGAAAAGTTAAAGGAGTACAAGCTCCAAGTTGAAAATCAATTAGGTAAAACAATTAAAACACTTCGATCTGATCGGGGTGGAGATTATATGGACTTGAGATTCTAGGAGTACATGATAGAAGATGGAATCACGTCCCAATTCTCATCCCCTGGTACTGAAGGGATATGAATCCCGGAGCGGAAGCGGACTTTCGTTGCTGATTTTCGGGATACAAAATCGAATTTCACAGAGGGAAAATACAGAGGAAATACAAACCTTTGAAGAACGTTTTTTCAGTAAGTTCCCCTCGAACACCACCACCGGATCTTCCTCGCTATCCTCTTGGGTCTCGGGATCGTGCTTGTGGTAGCACCTTGATAGAAGAGAGGGAGAATTTGAGAGAGAATTGTGGGAGTTCACCTTTCTGTTCTGTAACCTTTTTTTTTTCATTCCCCAGGGGAGTTTAATATTAATAATAATAATAATATTATTAATATATATATATATATATATATAATATAATAATTATTATAATATATATAATAATATATATATAATAATTAATATATATATATATAATTAATTAATCAAATTAATTAATATAATTAATTATTAATCCAATTAATAATTAATAAATATATATATACATAAATAATTGACACTTAATTATTTATTATAAAATTAGAATCATATTCTAAAACATTTCTCTCGTATAACCTATAGTTTTAATGTACATCTTATGCACATTATTTTTAACCTATAGTTTTAATATGAATCTCATTCATATTAATTTTATTTCAATCTCATTCAAATAATATCTCTCATAATATATAGTTTTAATTTACAATTAACTATATATATTATAATGTATCAATATACATATAATCCCTTAAGTAATTTGAACAATTCAAATTTTTCCAAAAAACTTGATCCTCGTTTTACCCGTTATGAGCTAGCAAGGGGACCTAATGGACCTACAGATCCGAAGCTCCAACGATGCAAGATTAATCGGTCAAACTCATTGACCGAGTTAATCTAGATTCGTTAACTACGGGTCATTCCACTAAAGACTCGCAGTTGCACTCTTCTCACTGCATAATGTTTTCGTGTCCATGGATATACGACCATTAATGACGAGTCAATCCTTCACGAGTGTTCGTAACTCAAGTTGGGTTAAATTACCGTTTTACCCCTGAGTTACATCTTACTTCTTAAACACCACTGCTCCTCTAATGAACAACCCGGTTATGGTCCAACCAATAACCGGAAGTCCCTCTCAGCCAATGAGAGGGTGGGGCCCCTTGTTCAAGTCCCGGAGTCAGCATTTAAGGGAACACTCATCTACTCCCCTAAGGTCGGGGGGGAGTGAATTCCATCTTGTGAAGTTATGTTTCCAGCTCTTCACTCGATCTCGTCCCCAAAATGGTAGGAATATTGAGTCGGCGACTCGGGCCACTCTCACCCATACAGATCAAAGGACGAGCCCTCACGGGCAGGAGTCCATAACTCACTCAGGATTAAGAATAAGTTGCCTGGTCATCCTAAGAAATAGCAATCTATTAGTTAACGGTGTTACACCTAAAGATTGCCTATTTCGCGGTCCGGTCTTATACAAACTCATTGTACAGGATACCCCCACTCGCATGTCTCCACACGAACGACCTGGATCGAATCGTCTGTAACCTTTACGGAGTGGGCCGTATCCATAGTGTTGCCAGGATAAGGTACCTAGCCTTATCCATATACTATAGACCCTTTAGGTTATTCACGAGATATTATCCATTCATATATCAGGGGTATATCAAATATATATACCCCGTATATCAACCATATACCCAGTATATATACTGTCCCGATTACAACAAAAATAACCTTGGATGTTTAGTTTGTTGGATTTTGGACAATGCAAAGCTATGATTCAACAACAAATTTATTGAATAAAACTTTATTAAATAGATATTTGTTTTTACAAAATACAAACTACGAGTTTAGGGCAACACACCCAACAAACTCCCACTTGAACTAAACTCGAGTGGGGTGTACATTATCATAAAGCAAAGGGAAAATACAATAAACTAGGGCATACACTATACCCAATTACATTTCTCCCACTTGCCCTAGACTAACTGTACAAAGCTCGTAAACCTAGACTTTCTAGATGGCCCTCAAACACTTTAGCCGTGAGTGCCTTTGTAAAACGATCAGCAATATTGTGCTCTGTAGCGATCTTCGTGACAATCACATCTCTTCGCTGCACTATCTCCCGTATAAGGTGGTACTTCCTTTCGATGTGTTTGCCTCTCTTATGGCTTCGAGGTT